>SNQJ01S0087917.1:0-10045 GCA_010110895.2 Picea sitchensis | reverse complement strand
GTTGAGGACTCTGGCAATCTTATCAGTCACTCATTGGATGTAAGGGAGGCAGGTGTCTCTATTAGGGTTCTGGTCTTTTTGGATAGTGGGCTTATTGCGTGTTTTTTCTAGGGCTCTGTTTATTGCATTCTTAATGTCTTTGTTTTTATAACCTATGTTCTTAAAAGTCTTGGTAATGTGATCTATTTCTTTTTCTAGGTTTGCTTCATCGGAGATTCTTATGGCTCTAGTGGCTAAAGTTTTTAGGATGCCTAGTTTCTAGTTGGGATGGTGATGGGAGTTTGCGTGGAGATAGTTCTCAGTGTGGGTATTTTTTCTATAGACTGCATGTCCTAGATCCACATTTCTTTTTCTCTTGATAAGAACGTCTAGAAAGGGGATGTTGTCATTCTCCTCGAGTTCCATTGTGAATTTTATTTCTTCGGATATGTTGTTTAGGTGTTGAAGGAAATTTTGTAATTCTTCTTTACCATGGGGCCAGAGAACATTGGTGTCATCAACATCTCTTTTCCATCTTAAAGGTTTTAAGGGAAAGGAGTCTAAGGCTCTCTTTTCAAAATTTTCCATAAAAAGGTTAGCAACAATGGGGGACAATGGGGAGCCCATTGCTATGCCGCTGGTTTGTTCATAGAATTCTCCTTAATAACTAAAGAAAGTTGAGCGTAAGCAAATCTCGGCTAGGTTAGCTGTTTAAGGGTCAGTGACTTCTTTGATAATCTGGATAGCTTCATTTAAAGGGATTTTCGTGAAAAGGGAAACGACGTCAAAACTTATGAGGGTGTCTTGAGGCCTTATTTTTTTGTTTTTAATGATTTTAATAAAGTCATTGGAGTCCTTAATGAAAGAGTCGGTGTGGCCTACCAAGGGGCTAAGGATCTTGGCTACGTGTTTAGCTAGCTCATAGGTTGGTGAGCCTATGATATTTACTATGGGTCTAAGAGGAATATCTTCTTTGTGAATTTTCGGTAAACGATAGATTCTAGGGGTGATCTCATTGCTTGGGGTTAAACGTTTCTTAGTTCTTTTGTCTAGGTTGGAATTGTTGATGGCATTCTTTAATTGCTTTATGATTTTCTTAATAGGGTTGCAATTAAGTTTTCTATAGCTGCCACTCTGAGAGAGGTGTTCATTAATTTTCTTATTATAATCATTAAGGTTCATAAGTACGATGGCACCACCTTTGTCTGCTTTAAGGATCACCAGATTTTCATCGTTTCTTAAGTCCTTTAAGGCTGTGCGTTCTTCTTTACTCAGATTTCTTTTTGGAGGTTTATCTTTGCGCAGAATCACTGAGCAGTCTTGGCGTATTATTTCTTTGTCTTCATCGACAAGGTGTTGTATGTTGTCTTCTATGCAACAAATGATATTATCAATGGGTACGGAGGTTGGAGAAACAGCGAAATTTAGTCCTTTCTCTAATACGCTCATCTCAGCTTCGTTTAACGTGCGCGCAGACAGGTTAACCATCGTTTTCATTTTGGTGTTTGTGTTGTTGTTTTCTTTAGTGAGTAACTGTCTTAGCTTGGATGCGTGCCTGTTTTGAGATTCTAGGCAGCTTCTTTCTACTTTCATGGCTGCGATGGTGTCCACTTTTTTCCACAGTTCGGGCACTACAGTTTGTGCGAGTTTCAGGTGGAATCTGAGCACGTTTTTGGATAGCTAGTCCAAATTACACCTATTCCTCTTGATTTCGCCTTTAACGATAGATAACCCTAGCCTGGAGAAGGATGCATTGTTCCATTTGTTTCTGGTTCTATGTTGAATTTGTGCGAATTTGGGGAGCACGTTTTTATCCCTACAATTTTTAAGAAATTCCAGATCTGCCAATCTTCTCTTTATCTTCACCCGGAGCTTTTCTAAAACGTGAATTTCATCCAGAGTCTCCCTACCGTACAGGGAAGTAATCTGATTAAAAATATTTCTGTGATTGGGGTTTTCATTATTAGTCGGAATAGCCACAGTTTGGTCAATAAGAGGAAAGGACTAGAATTTTATGCCAACAAGGAAACTAGTGGATCTCATGGAGGGAACAGATATCAACAGGAACATATTCCCTATCATCATTTTGAGGGAAGACATGGAGGAGGAGAACCACAGAGACAGACAGGTAGTAGGACCACTCCTAGACAGTACTTACCCTCATTTACAGATGAACCCACACATGCCAAACAACCAGATGAGTTTGAGGATCAGTTTGATCAATATGACAGGGAGTACAACTCATTAAGCATACCAGTTCAGAGGCAGATCACCCTAGATCAGTTATGTGGATTAAAATTCAAAATAAATCCTAGGTCGTACCACATAAACAATTATGAGCTTGAGCACAGGGCTGGGAAGATGGATATCCCCTACTTTGATGGTTCGGCCAAGATGACTGCATAAGCGTGGGTACAAAATCTAGACACTTACCTGCAGCTTAACCCTATGAGGGAGATGGATTCCATCAAGTTTCCCACCATGTACTTGGATGGAAAATCTCATGATTGGTGGTACCATGGGTTGACCACACTTGGCCACAATCAGATAGTGGCATACAAAGATTTTACTCAGAGGCTCATTGACAGGTTTGATCAGGGGGATCCAGAGCTACAGTTCAGGGAAATCACACAAATCAGACATATAGGAGCACCGGAGGTGTATATTGAGGAGTTCTAGAGGCTAGAAGCCATGGTACAGGATGTGTCNGTATAGGAGCACCGGAGGTGTATATTGAGGAGTTCTAGAGGCTAGAAGCCATGGTACAGGATGTGTCACAGTCTAGACTCATGATTCTCTTCACTGAGGGTTTTACGTAACCCTTGAAGGGTCGGGTTAAGGATTTTAATCCTACCAACTTGCAGGATGCTATATTGAGGAAGAGAGATCTAGGCCCAGCTGAAAAACTAAAATGTGTGCCTAGACCACCTCTAAACACTAGAGAGAGAGACCAAATACCTCCACTGACTCTAGGAGGAAGAAACCCAAGGGCGTTTGAAAGGGAAAGAGGTAGGATGGATGAGAACACAAGAACAAAACTTAGAATAAAACATATATGCTACACATGTAAAGAGTTGTGGAATCCATCACACAAGTGTATGGATCGTGGCCAGGTTCATTACATTGAGGTGACATCTGATAATGAAGAGGAGGATTTCAGCCACATCCAGAAACATGGAGGCAGACACCCCTGAAACTACAGAAGAGGAAGCTACAGGCCATGACAGTGCAACAGAGGAGAGGGATACATTTCCATCCATCAATGGGGTACCCAAGTACAATGCCTTCAGGATGAGAGGAGTATTGCAGGGGAAAAAGGTATCAGTGCTCATTGATGGGGGTTCTTCTCACAAATTCATTGACTCAACATTGCTACAGAGGAGGAATATATCCATAGTTGAGTTTGAAGGATTCAAGGTGGAGGTAGCAGGAGGAAGCACCATGCCTTGTAACATGTACATTCCAGAGATGAAGCTTACACTGGGTAGGTATGATTTAGTACAGGATGTTTATGTGATGGACCTCCCTGACACAAATATAATACTTGGAGTACATTGGTTCAGTACGTTGGGGCCTATCACCACCAACTAAAATACCATGGAGATGTCTTTCATAAAGGAGAGTGGAAGAAAGGTAGTCCTTAGAGGCATGTCAGGAAACACAACCAAGGTAGTCATGGCCAAGCATATGGAGGCCATATTCAGGAGAGAGGAGATTGTATATGATACTGAGTGTAAGATTTCTGCACGTGTGGACAAAAAGGGGAAGGTTCACTATGCACCATAGATCTAGAGGATCATTGACAAACACAGTAATATGTTTGGACACATTCCACTAGGTGTGCCACCAGATAGAGGATTTGAGCATATCATTGAGTTGGAAGAGGGGGAAAAACCAGTCATCACCACGCCTTTTAGACACCCAAATAAGTACAAGGACGAGATAGAGAAGGCCATCAAAGAAATCTTAGATATGAGTCACATCAGACCAAGTTCCAACCCTTTCTCCTCTTCAGTGGTACTAGTCAAGAAGAAGGATGGAACCATGTGCATGTGCTTTGACTTCAAGGCACTAAACAAGAAAACTATTAAAAACATGTATCCCATTTCGAGGATTGATGAGCTATTGGATGAGATCCATGGGGTTGTTTACTTCACAAAGATTGACTTGCGCTCTAGATACCATCAAATAAAAATGAGGGAGGAGGACATCCCCAAGACTTCCTTCAAGTGTCACTACGACCACTATGAATTCTTAGTGATGCCATTTGGACTGACCAATGCACCCGCCACATTTCAGTCATGTATGAACCACGTCTTCAACAAGCAGTTGAGGAAGCATCTTCTTGTGCTTTTTGATGACTTTCTAATCTATAGCAAGACTTGGGAGGAACATCTTCAGCATGTGTAACAGATCTTAACTATCATGGAGGGCCAATCCTTGTATGCCAAGGAGTCCAAATGTGAATTTGGGATGACCGAGGTCCTCTACTTAGGACACATCATTGGAGTTAAAGGGGTATAGGTACATCAGGAGAATATCCAAGGGATAGTCGAGTGACCCACACCTAAAACTATTACAGATTTGAGGGGATTTCTCAGCATTTGCACTTATTACAGGAAGTTTGTCAAAGGGTTCTCACAAATTTGTGCATGTTTGACCTATTTGACCACGAAAGGGGATTTTAGATGGAGTGAAGAGGCACAATTTATATTTGACAATATGAAAAAGGTAATGAGCACATGACTAGTTTTAGCCTTACCAGATTTCAGCCAACCCTTCATATTGGAGTGTGATGCATCTAGAGAGGGTATTGGGGCAATACTGATGCAAAATAGGCATCCCCTTTCCTTTGAGAGCCCAAATTTGAGAGGCCCTAAGCTTGTTTACACTATCTACAATAAATAAATGTTGGCCATCATGCATTCCTTGGCCAAATTTAGAAAATACTTGGTGGGAGCAAGATTTGTGTTGAGATCAGATCACAACAGCAATAAGTACTTCTTGGAATAGAAGGACTTGAATGAGAGACAACAGAAGTGGGTTAGTAGGATATATACCTATGAATTTGACATTGAATTTGTCAAGATGAAGAAAAACATAGTTGCAGATGTATTATCCAGGAGGCCATCAGTTCATGCCATGACATATGTATCAATTGACTGGAAGCCCACCACTTGGTGGAATATTCCAAAAATTAGTTCGCTTGTCAGTTGATGGATAGGAAAATACAGAATGACAACTTTAGGTTCATAGATGACATCATATACTAAAAGGGTTGAATATTCTTGGTCTCTAAGTCAACCTTCAAGGCCAAGATACTACACGCATGTCATAATTCACCAGTGATAGGGCACCAAGGTATTGGCAAAACATATAGGCGGGTAAGGGAAAGGTTCCCATGGAAGGGCCTCAAAGAATATGTGATGAGTCACATCAATGAGTGTACTACTTTCTAGGAAAATACGGATGAGCACACACATCCATCAGGACTTCTACAACCCCTACCCATCTTGGAGCACAAATGGGAGAGCATGTCCATGGACTTCATCAAAGGATTGCCAAGGGTGCAAGCTAAGGATGGTATTTTCATAGTGGTGGACAAGTTGCCCAAATTTTTACAATTCTTCTCCATTTCTACAGACTTCAGTGTAGCACAGGTGGATGAATTATTCTTCAAAGATATCTTTAGACTACATGGTATACCCAAAACCATTGTTAGTGACAGGGATAGCCAATTTATGAGCACCTTTTGGCAAGATTTTTTCAGGATGGTTGGTACGGCCTTGACCCCTAGCACTAGTTATCATCCTCGGACTGATGGGAAGACCAAAATAGTCAACAAATGGGTAGAAGGCTACCTCAGGAATTATGTAGCAGGGCAACAGAAGGCATGGGTTAGGTGGCTACACCTAGGGGAATATTGTTACAACACCATTTATCACATGTCCATAGGCATGACTCCATTCATGGATTTGTACAGTTATGACCCACTCTCTTTTGTAGAGATTTCCTTTGGTGATAACAGAGCTCCGATGGTACATGATTGGGTGCAGTAGAGTTAGGATATACTCATGGAATTGAAGGATCATATACAAAGGGAACAAAATAAGAAGAAGGTCCAAGGAGACAAACACCAGGTAGAGTGTACTTTTGAGTTTGGTAACTTGGTCTACCTAAGGCTCCAAACGTACA
The DNA here is from genome assembly GCA_010110895.2 of Picea sitchensis. Classification (NCBI taxonomy): domain Eukaryota; kingdom Viridiplantae; phylum Streptophyta; class Pinopsida; order Pinales; family Pinaceae; genus Picea; species Picea sitchensis. Next base: position 3,871 of record SNQJ01S0087917.1, on the reverse strand, counting down.
GACAAGATTCTATAAAATGAGTGGAGTAGAAAAGTTCCAACCCTAATTCTTTGGGCCCTACAGGATCAACAGGAAGGTAGGGGTCGTGGCTTATGAACTTGAGCTTCCACAGCGTAGCAAGATACACAACGTTTTCCATGTGTCATGCCTAAAGAGGGCCATTGGCCAACACATCACCCCACATGAGGTGTTTCCACCTTTAGATGAAGAGGGAGGTGTTTCCACCTTTAGATGAAGAGGAGAAATTGGTACTAGTGCCAGAGGAAATATTGGAGGTTCGGGAAAATAAATTTCGGAGGAGGTGCATCAGAGAATACTAAATCAAGTGGAAAGACTTGCCCATTGAGGATGCAACGTGGGAGAATGAACAGGTGATATAGGAGACAGGTTCGGAATTGCTTGTGGACAAGCAATTTCTAGTAGGGGAGCCTGTAATTTCCCCCACCTCTTGATGAAGAGGTTTGGAGAGACTGAGTGGTCTACTCATCCCCACTATACCATAGTCTCATGCAGCATGGGGAAAGGTCATCTAACTCAATGTTATATTTTGAATTTGACTTGAAAAAGGTAAAAAGGTAAAAAGGTAAAAAGTAACTCACTGGAGGAATAGATTGCTTGAGGTTGAGTTAGGAGTTAAACCTAAGGGTTAACTCAACTCATCATAGAAACATAAAGAGGTATAAAGGAAATCCTAGGGCACACCTCTCAGATCATCTTGGATTATTTTGCATTTGGCTATTGGGCTCTTGAGCACACAGTTTTGAGGGTTTTGAGAATACAAACCCTAGAGAACAACTCTGTTGATCCAGGTGGATATCGGTGGCCACCCACCTTTTCCAACTGGCTCAAAACAACTTTCTGGCAATTTTGGCAATTTACTATTTTTAGCAAGTTTTAACTTCCAGGGCCATTTTGAGGGCCTAAATGAAGGTTTTTCGAGATCGAGGTTCTCAATGATAGTTGAAGGAATAATTAATCCCCTCAAATGAATATCCTCGATGATACCTTTCCAACGAGCTATCATACGCCTAAAACGGAGATCGTATGCAAACGTTACGACCCCGAGAAGTTGATGTACTAACTTACCCAAACGGGGCCCACATGACTTTTGGTGCTTCATCTCCTAGGGTTAGGTTTTTGGATGTCTATGACTTTTGGCATTCCCATTTATTGTAAAAATTCCTTCAAATCCTCATTGTAATCATCTTCTTGTGAATGAGAGTAGTTGTCACATCTCTTCTCAGAGATAAGATGCCACCATTCTAGCGAGTCTTTCACTCTGTATTTTTACAGTCTCTGCACATTTCTTCCATTAATAGAAATTGTGTATTAATGTATATCTGTGTTTATGGTTGCATCTCTGATAAATTTATGTTATATTATTGAATATCTATGATATCTCTCTGCATTTCTTTCTTATATTTCAACGGAGATATAAGAAATAAATGCACAGAGATATCGTAGATATTCAATAATATAACAGAAATTTATCAGAGATGCAACCATAAACACAAATATATAGTAATACATAATTTCTATTAATGGAAGAAATGTGCAGAGACTGTAAAAATACAGAGTGAAAGACTCGCTAGAATGGTGGCAGCTTATCTCTGAGAAGAGATGTGACAGCTACTCTCATTCGCAAGAAGATGATTACAATGAGGCTCTGAAGGCATTTTTACAATAAACGGGAATGAAAAAATTCATAGACATCCAAAAACCTAACCCTAGGATATGAATCACCAAAATTCATGTGGGCCCCATTTGGGTAAGTTAGTACATCAACTTCCCGTGGTCGTAACTTTTGCATACGCTCTCTGTTTTAGGCGTATGATAGCTCGTTGGAAACGTATCGTCGAGGAGATTCATTTTGGGGGCTCAATCATGCCTTCAACTATCATTGAGAACCTCTATCTCAAAAAACCTTCCTTTAGGCCCTCAAAATGGCCCCAGAAGTTAAAACCTGCTAAAAATAGTAAATTGCCAAAATTACCAGAAAGTTGTTTTGAGCCAGTTGGAAAAGGTGGGTGGCCATCGATATCCACCTGGATCATCAGTGGTAAAATATTCCACTCACATTGTTCCAATATTGGTCTCGGAGATGAAACACTCCACCCACACTATTCTATAGTATTCACAAGTACCATAATCTATTCAGGAGGGCAGTAGACCATACCATTAAGGGTTTTCCAACATGGGCACATCATTTCTTGGAAAGGAGTTCAATCCATCTTATTGGCAGGGTCTATTGACATTATAGCACCTGGGTATTACTTGCAGGGCCTTGTTCATCAGATTTGTAGTATTTTGTGAGGGTTACTCTTGCTATATTATTATCTGGAGCTTTGGGACGTTTTTGAGAGAAGGAGGGTGAAACTGTGATGCAGATCTGCTCAGTTTGGAGGCGTTACACCTTAGATATTACCCTGAGACTTCTCCTAGTGTCTTTTGGTGGACCGATCTATCTTTATAGATATTTTCAGTGTATTTAGAAGCTTCCTCTATCAGGGTCGAAATCTTGAGCTTGACAGTCTTTAGGAGGGTGCAACCTTGATTAGGGTTTTATCCATTTGGAGGGGAAGATATTGGCATCTTGACTTGATACTTCGAGGAGGGATTCTACAGGCCCTGATCTATATTTTTGTGGAGTTTGGTGTTGTTTGGAGGTCTCCTTCAGTTGGGATGAAACAGTGGTCTTCTTGGTTCTACAATAGGACATGCCATCATCCAAGGGGGTTTGGACTTGACCTTGATTCTTTCTGCATTGTTCTTCATTGTATATCCTATCTTTGGAGGCTTACATTTCTCACCCTGAGCATTTTGTAGAAGCCTATCTATTATATATTGGATTCATTTGATGTTATTCCAAATATGCATCCATTTTGTATCAGGTTCTTTCTTTTCATAATAATAAAGGTCATATATATGTTATTGGTTCCATATCTCATGTACTAGTTAAATCTTGTATTTCCATTGAGTATATCTTTAGATCTATGATTAATAACTAAATACAACATTAAGGCTGAAACTTGAGAGGCCAACCTGCAAACACACACACACAAACAAGTAAATCAGTGGTCAGTTAGTGTTCAAGTGAAAACAAAATGGCTTGGGAACATTACACAGACAAGTATAGAAGAATCATCCTTCAAATCAGATTATTGGAAACAAAGACACGAGAGTTGAGACTAGAAGAAAAATATGTTCACCAGAACAAACACACCTAGCACTCACATATATGATTGAACCAACCTATTTTGAAGAGGCCGACAAGGATGAATTTTGGAACAAGGCCATGGATGAAGAATTGGATCAAATAGAGAAAAATGACACTTGGGAATTGGTTCCAAGACCAAAGGATAAGATTGTGATTGGCACAAAGTGGGTATACAGGAATAAATTGAATGAAGATGGACAGGTTACAATGAACAAATCTAGATTGCTATGTAAAGGATATGCATAGGTTTAAGAAATCGACTTTGAAGAGACATTTGCCCCAGTTGCCAGAGTGGAAGAAATCCAATTGTTTTTAGCTTATGCATGCTCCAAAAATATTAAAGTGTATTAGATGGATGTAAAATCAACTTTTTTGAATGCGGAACTTGAATAAGAAGTCTACATTGAACAACCAGAAAGATTTTAGTTGTCAGAAAATTCATATTATGTCTGTAAATTAAAGAAGGCCTTGTATGGTCTAAAACAGGCTCCTAGAGCATGGTGTTGGATCATGTTTTCATTGATGCCAATGGTTTGATTAATTGATGTCATTGATTGATGTAAAGTGATTGATTGATGTCAAAGGATTGATTGATTGATGATTGATGTAATATAATATGTATTGTCCTTGATGAGAATGCATAGATGAAGATGG
>SNQJ01S0087916.1:28641-40249 GCA_010110895.2 Picea sitchensis | reverse complement strand
AAAAAAAAACTATCTAGACTCGACGGAATTCCGCGAAACTTTCCAAGATGTCATACATGGTCATTTACATCATTCTTAAACAATAGTTACGAGAGGATAACTCCATTAGAACGCCCTTCACCACTTTGGAGGAATTATTGTTGGTGTGAGGGAAAAACTCAAGGGAAATTAATAAGGCTGAAAAGCCCAATTAATAACCCGAGGATAAAAAACCCTCGGTGAAAAGAACTCTCCTAACGAATAAATCCCAAAGTAATTGACCTAACTATGACCCATGCAGACCTATTACATTATTAACCCACGCAGGGGTGTGGAAATTCCGTTTGCAAAAAAGTGTGATGGAGGCATAAATTGCCCAGTAGAACCAAACTATCTTCGACATATTAGCATCTGATGATGCATCTCTTCATGGCACATGGAGTTGACCCCCTAGTTGGATAGGCGGTCAACATAAGGTAACATGCAACAATTAACCATCTAATAGAGCATCCACCATAATATACCATGAACGAATATTGAAACTTGAAGAAGAACACCTACTAGATCAAGTCGCTATGCATGAGGAAGCCCTAGTTCAAAGAACATCCACCAAATAGAGAGAAAGCATCCACAAGATTATCTTTCCAAAAGTGTGCACAAGTACTCCATAGCGAAAAAGAGAGAAGAGAAGACAAGTAGTGATGTTCTCACAAGTGGTGAGTTATGATTTGGCTTAGGAGTAGCGCTAGCCTCTTTATATGAGGAAACCCTAGCGCGATAACTCTACAAAGCCCTAAACAATACAAAATGTCCATGATACAAGTGAGATAGGTCAAGGACGAACCCTCAAATAGCCTCTAATGCAAAGATACAATGAAAATATAGCAAAACATCTCATCAAAAGGTGGCACGTGTGGTGCAGAAACCTCCAAAGGCTATGACATCATCCTCTAAAGGTGAAAAGGTGTCTCCAAAGGCCACATCTCTCCATGAAAAGGTGCAAGGAACATCAAAGGTCATGTCTCATCACTATCAAGCGCCAAGTCATCAACAAGAAGCATCTCTCCATGCTAGGTCAGCTCAAACCTCATCAAAGCATGACGTCATCTCTCACATGTGGAACATCCAAGGGCTAGGGTGTGACGTCATGGGTGAAGAGGGTTCCGTAACCTCTCCAAAGAGGTGTGTCATCGTCTCCGAGTGCAACTTCATCAAGCCAAACCCTAATATGCTCTGGGGTGTTCTGCCCAAGGTGAGGGGCTTCTTTCCCTTTGACTAACCATCAAGCTACATTTGCAATATCAAAGCCCATATTCAATGTCCAAGGCCCAAGATGTGTGAAAAAATGCCTCAAGTCATGTCAATTCATCCAAGGACCTAACACTCTGTCTCATGCATGCAAAGTCCTTTGAAAGGTGCATAACTTCCTAGGCTCAAGCATGAAATTATCCTCCAAAGACCATGTCAGAGTGCATCAAGGTCAACCAAGTCAGTCAAAGCCATAGAATCAAGTAAGACCAACAATCACAAGGTGCAATAGTCCTTAGAATCCTACAAAGTAAGCCATCACTTAATACACAAGCCACATGAACAATTCACATGAGATATCCTCTTCAAACTTCACATTAGCTCAAGACTTTATGCAATTTGGCAAGTTTAGGTATGGGAGGATCATCAAAAGACCTATTAGGTGTGCCAATACCTAGGTAGAGGGATATTTCCCAAGAAACCTATCTAAGTGTAAGTATAGTGAATGAAAACGTGTTGGGATGACTTCATGGTGATGGAGTCATTAACATGCAAGGTACCATGCTTGGTCCATTTCCATGAGAGCCTTTGTAGAGGGAGTGCTTGCTGCTTGAGATACCCTTTCCTCAACAATGTGTGTATACCGAACTCCTTTCTTTCCTTTTGATATTCATTTTATGCATTGCAAGTCCCCTTTTCAAGCTTTAAGCACTTTATTCTTTGGATTAAGTCCTTTCATTTTAATATGCATTTAGTGCATTAGGACTAGGGGCAATCACCTCATAGCGATGGGGCAAAGATCAAGCTAACCTTTGGCTTTAAAGTTGGCCATTCATTATCGCACGTTTCTTTCTTTCTTTTATAACATTCTTTCTTTATTTTTTTATAGCAGTTTCATCAACCTCGACATTCGAGCCCTTCTTCTCATAGGAGGATGAACCATGGGCCTTTTGGCGTACATGTAACAACCATACCAAAGTTTATTACACTGCAGAAGGCCCCAGGATGGAAAGTGTTAAGTATGGGGGGAACGATACGTTACCCTTATCAAAGCCTCCCAGTAGTACCCCTATTCCCCAAGAGTGACAACACAGGACTAGGATACTAAAGATGGCCACCAAGGTGAAACAAGGCAAAGAGCATAACTTCTGAGCTTATGATTCATTATCCAAATTCAATCCATGATCCTCAGAGACATGTCAAATGCATTAAATATGACATTTTATATGAAACAAGGACTATTGTACCTCGTAATGTGTTGGATCACCATCTTCCAATGAGCCATGTTGATCAGGTGTGACAAGCTATGTTGATTGGGAATGAGGCATCTGGGGAGTTGCTGGTTGTGGAGACTACTGATCATCATCATCGAGATCATGTCTTCATTGTGGGCCATGAGACATAATCTCCTCTAGTTACCCCTAGGTGAGAGGGGGTAACATATAGCACAAACCCTAGTCATCACAAGAGAAAACCCTAGCATCACACACGAGCAATCTCTTCAAGAAAATCCAAGACATCTCTCTTTCCCCATATCTTCTCCTAGGGTTTCCTCATGAACCTTAATGTCTCCAAGACAATTACAAAGAAGAGTATAAAATGATGAATGAATACAAGAACTCTCTTCTCCCTTACATATACAGGTAGGACAAGGAGGCTAACATAAAATAAGGGCATATGTCCCTACAAGTAACCAACAATGCAACCCCACATGGAGTTCTTTGCAATACAAGGATGCACGTGTCAAACTAGGTTTTATCCAACCCCTAAAGTGAAATTCCCTCTAAGTCGTGATCTTGGGCCCAACGCCCCTCCTCCAAGATGGGGTGCACTCCATCAAGGTGTTACTCCAATGCTCTGTTTTCCATGGTGGTTCATTGCATGTGTCTTCATGCAAGGTGCCCCTCCTCTAACTATGTGCTACATGCCCTCTCGTGTGCCCATTGCTACTCTCATGGGTATCAATGTGGTCACTAAGCTCCAATGCTTCTCCTCAACATATCCATCTAGATTCATCACCAACCTCCATGAAGTATGCTCCTCGACCAAAGCATCCTCAAGTCAAGTGTCCAACCTCCAAGGTATATATCACATTGTCCCAAGCTCCAAGGGCTAAGTGCTTTCCCCCAAGTGACTAGTGCTCCTCCTCCTAGGTGGGTACCTCCCCTAGTTGAGTAGCTAACTCTCCCATTGTGTGCATTCAATGGGTTGGTCAACAAGCCAACTAGGATATCAACCTCCTAGGTAAGAGTGCCATGGCAACACTCTAACCAAGGTCAAGCGTCCACCCAAACTGAGCCATCCATTTGTCCATGAAGCATTGCCAAGGGGCTAGGAGACATAGCACTCTCATAGCAAGGTGAAAACACTTTTGGAGTAATTGTGATAAAAATTCTCATTTCCTGTGCAATTTGAAGTCTTGTACAAACCATTGTATACATCAAGATTTTGATTGTGCTTTAACACAACTTTTCTCATTTCATCATGCTTGTCATCCCCTACCCTAGGGATAAATAAGGAGATCATGTCTCGAGGCCCACAGGTCCCAGACATGGAGTGCCGAGAGTCGGATGACTTGAGCATGGCCCCAGAGGGCCCCTCTTTTCTTCAGTGCAACCCAGTTTTAAGAGGCAACAGTATCCATCCCACCAACCCGGTCCTGAAGTAGCAGTAAGTCTTGCTCCATGAGGTAATGAGTCCGGGTATCATGGTATGTGTCACTCTGATTGTTGAAGCACTTGAGTTTGTTGCATTGAATTCTCCTTCATTTCATAATGTTTGCTTGGAAGTTATGCTTTTTAACTTGTTGATACATGAAAGGGTGACATGATGCCCTAGTAAGTTGATCTTCCTTTAGGATGGGTTGCCACTGGGTGGGTCTATGAAAGGTCATCGTCCATTCCCTCCATACTTACCACTTTCCATCTTTATTCCTCTCATTTCCCCCTTACCTTTGTTCTGGCATTGGGATTTGCCACACTAGGAAGGGTTGTACCTTGCCTTGTGGGAAGAATGGGCTAAAGGCCTAGAGGGTAAAAGTAGCTGGCAAGAGTTAAAAGCCAAGAATGAAACCTTTGAGATGCTTCGCCCAGGGATTCCCGAGAAAGCAGTAAAAAACTTCTTAGTAAGAAAAGGGAACCCGTAAGATAAATAAACACTAAAGGTATTAGTTGGTGGATAGGAGCTCTCATCATGAGTCTGCCTATTATGACCATGGGCATGTAGCGGTATGACACTACCATTTATCTGGTCACCGAACGAAGGTAGTGGCTCTTGGTGGCATAGCCAAGACAAAGGGGGTCTCATCACGAGCCAACCTTCTTATCCCCGTGAAATGCTTGTGGATAATGCTGCCATCTCTGGTCACCAAGCCAGGACAGTGTCCCTCAACTCTTCCCTTGAAGCATAAAAGAAAAAGATCAAAAGCAATGAAGCTAAGAATAAAAGGAAATGAATAGGCTAGGAAACAATGGCATCTATGACAAGGTGCAACTCGCCCTCTACAAAGGCACCCACCGGTAAGATCTACATTTCCCTGTTATCACTGCACCACATGCCCAAACACTTACCCCACGCCACCTCACACATTTACATGATCTAGATTGGTTCTCACCTGGGAAACACCCCAAACTTAAGGAGGATTAGTCCAATAGGACACCCTGAGACCCTCTCCAATATTGACTTGTTAAATTGCATAACGTCTTTGAGCATTTGTCTGGGTAAAGGGGTGTTTGATGCACATGTTTGGGTAATTTAATTATTGGATGTGATTTACATGTTATGATCCTTGTGACTTATGAACCCCCAGAGGACATACTTCTTGTTGTTGAAGGACTTTGCTTGGTGGACAAGTACACGTGGGGGAATGATTAGCTCTGATCTCCATGGGGTCGAAAGCCCACAGACGGATGTTGTAACCCTAGCCAGGGGCAAGAAGACATCAAAGACTTGCACGAGGAAGAAAGAAGGATGTTGCCCTTGGAGACACTCTGGCATACCTAGACCCAGGGGGATCTTTCTCTTCCACCTGGGCGTTGACCTTTGAGAGCCCATGACGTCACCATTATGACCTTGGACGCCATCTAGAGCTAGGGTTTGCATATTGAGGGCAATTGTGAGTTGGTTGGCACGTGTGGGCATCATCCAGGGCCTTTGGAGGCCAAACGTTCTGCATTTGGAGCCCAACGTCTCACTTTAGGGGCTCAACGTCACCCTAGAAGGGCATGGCGTACCTTTGGAGATGATTTCAGGGGTTAATTACTTTATTTATGTAAAAAACTGGATTTTGATGTAATTTGGCCAGGTCGACCTTTATTTGACCTAAAAAATAATTAAGGTCATTAGTATTGTATAAATAGAGAGCAAGTACTCTAATTTTTCATCATCATTGAACACACACTAAGTGTGGTCTGAATTTTGCGCCCTTTTGGGGAGTTATTGGTTGAAATAGGGAGGCACACTTGTCTTGGAGGCTAAATTTTGCAACTTCGATCATTTCTTAGTGAAGTTACTTGGCAATCTAGGGTTTTATTGCTTGATTATTCTTGGTGAAGTAAGTAAATCTGCAATTTTCATTTCATTTGAATGGTTATGGTACATTTGCTTATTCATGTTAAAGATTATGAAATGGTTTGCTTGACAAACCCTAGGAGTAAAGGACTTAAGATACTACTTCTTTGCTCTTCATTTGCTAGACTTTCACTAAGGTGATTTAACTTAGATAAACTTCTAAAGCCCTAAATGCTAGCTCTTTAGAAGCCATTGTCTATTTATTGTTGCTTTTAATACTTTTCAATAGTCTAGGGAAAGAAGATTCGCTAGGGCCTAAATTGCTTACTCTCTAGTGAATTTTTCTTTAGGGTTTGGATGTTTGAGACCTTGAAGTGCCAACACCTCCTCCATCCATCTCTTCTCCTTAGACAAGTATAATCATTTTTGTTATTACTTCCAAGAGAAAACCGTCACCTATAGACTCCATTACCCCTTAAAGGCACTAGTCCACTTGCTTTAGTGAATGGTTGATCAAACAAACACTCAAACTCTCTTCCTTGAAGCTTTTGCTAACTTGTACTAACTCTAAACTAGACTAATTCACTAGTTAACTTACTGTTGTTGCAACTCTTTGCTACAGCCATACTAATCCACATTAATTTGCTGCATACACTTACATAACTTGCATCTAACTCACTCAGAAATTGCTTGTAAGAATTGTCAAACAATCTACTAGATTAATGCGAAGTTTACATGGTGTTTTCTTGCAATTCTTAGCACTAGAACTTGCTGTTGTTACAAAAGATTGCTACAGCCATCTAACTGCAGCAAATTCACCGCAAAATTGACATTTAATGCTAGCTAGACATTGCTAAAATTGCTTGTGACAATTGACTATCATTCTGCCTAGTTAAAGCTACCTTTTCGTTGTCTTTCCAAGCAATTCCAAGGCATATTTATTGCAGCTGTTACAAAATACTTATTGTTGTTATAAACTTTTATATTGCTGCATCTTTATATCAGCTAGCTTATTTTTCAAAGGTTCATGGTCTTATGAAGCACTAACATCATTTGGTACTTGAAAGTTGCCATATTTGTTCCCTTGTCCTGTTTTGGGCAGGTACACTTCTTTTACCGCTGCTTCATCCCTTGAAGACCTTAAGAACTTTTTGACTTGAGTGACCAGTGAGAGGGGGATTTTCTTGCATCCTTGCCTTAGTTTTATCAGCCCTTTAGGTCACTGGGGACGTCTCCCTTGGGGTAACTTTGATATACTCCTAAACAGAAAGGGGTTTTCTATTAAGGTGACAGTGATAGGTCACCCCCTATTACGCCAATCTTGCATTTACTTGCCTTGGAATTTTGGCAAGTACAGATTGTACGATAACAATGCTCATCATCATTTTCAAGATTTGTCAACTTCAACAACTTTACATCAAGTTTCATTGGTGTCTTGATTGACTCACGCTCTGACATTATGAACCTTTTAAGAATATTTTTGTACTCGCTCTGATTTAGAGAGATTGTTTGTTTCTCTCTATCTCAACAGATTTGAATCCCCAAGCAGTGATGCATAGTACCAGGATATTTCATTTCAAACCGAGACTTCAATTGACGTTTTTTCTACTCAACCAATCCCTTGGCATCGCCAATCATCAAGATGTCATTGATATACAAAGCAATAATTATTACATTCCCATCAGTCAACTTAAAGTAGATGCAGTGGTTTACAAAAGTTCCTCTCAAAGCCATGCTTTAACGTAAAACTATCAAACATTAGATATCTTCTTCCTGTTGACTGCTTCAAACTGTATAATGAATTTTGTAGTTGGCATACTAGCTCCTCTTTTTCCTTAATTTTGAATGCTTTAGGTTGTTCTATGTAGATCTCTTCTTCTAGCTCACCATGTAGAAATGCAGATTTTACATCCATTTGCTTGTCCTTGAGATCCCATACCACTGAAAATTCAAATAGTAATCTAATCAGAGCCATTTGGTATAGGGGAAATTTTTTCCTCATAGTTGATTCCCTCAAACTGAGTACAACCTTTAGGTTTTAGGCTAAGTCACTGGATACGTCCATCCCCCCCCGTGTCGCATATCCTACGTGTCAGACACGATACGTGAGGACATGTGTCTGACACGTGTACGGAACATGTCTTGTTCACAAGACACGTGTCCGACACTTACCCTCAGACACGATACATGAGGACACGTGTACAGAACATGTCTTGTTCACAAGACACGTGTCCGACACTTACCCTCAGTGTGTCCCGAAAATAGGACATGTGTCCTACACAGAGAAGGACTTGGGCTCATGTTTTCTCATGCAAGTTGGAGCTGTGAGGTGTTTGGTGTGCAATTGAGGGTTATTTTTCCTTACTAATGCTATTTAAAGAGGTCCCCACCCCCTCCATTTCACCCACCCTAGTAATTAATGGTAATGTTAAATTCTTAAAGTAAAAGGATGAAAATGAAAGATAAAGGAGAATGTCACTTTTACTTTATCTTTCATTTTCATTCTTTTACTTAAATTTTTAACATTACCATTAGTTGTTTCAAGATGTTTGAGAGTGGTTCCAACCTCATTGGACTTCATATGGAGAAAGTAGAATTTTAGGTCCCATTCAAAATTCAGCAGACTTAACAGTTTTCAAGATTTCAAGATTGACAGGATTGCAATGTTTCCACTGGATTCTATCATGTATGAGGGTATGGAGCTGACATTTAATCAAGAGAACCAAGCCCTTTATGTACCTCGATGTTGGTGGCATTGATTGTTGAACTCTTTTGTCACGACCTCAGTAAAAATGTACCCTTCACTCAATTATAAACTCTTCTATTGAACTCTTCTCTTTGTCATCGTGTCAGGTGACTTAGTGGTGTATGTGCACACCAACCTCCGTCTTATATACAGGTAGAGAAAAGAGTGGTTGAAGGGAAAGACAAAGATGTGGGATGTGTTTCCTGATGATATGGGTTTGAACAACAGTGTTGAGTTGGCATTAGCCAACTTGGATCTTAATGAACTAGTGCTAGAGCTAGTCACATTTGATGATGGTGATCCTCTTGAGGGGTCATCCTCCACATCAACAATGTACAGATTGCATTGGATATAGGGGAGGAGGAGGAGAGAGCAGTGGTAGTGATGCCAATCTTGATGATTATGACATGGAGGACTACTGACAGTCACGACTCATGAGCTATGAGATTCTTCCATCTACGGNAAAGTGACATTTTGCACTTTAACCAAAGTCAAGTACAAAATAGAACATAAAGTACATAGGACAAAGGCAAATGTCTCTCCCACATGTGCTAAGAAGGGATAACACATGGGGAACACCTCCCAAGGTACACAAATCAACATAATCTTCCCAGAACTTGATTCCCTGAAGGAAAGCACTCCCACACACTGGTATACAGACCAGTCAGGGAAAATAACCATGAACCAGCAGAGTAATCCGTCCCATAGAATGAGTAATGCGCCCAACAAGAAAGAGAACACGCCCAACAAGTATTTTCGGTTCAGTTCTAGATTAGAGTTCGCCCAAATAGTGAAAGAATGCACCCAAGGAGTGATTGACACCCAACAATGAAGGGAAAATGCACCCAGCTGCTAGTATTGCTGTCCAATACCAAAGAGAAGCGCCCAACAGTGAGGAATATGCACCCAGCAGGACAGGAGCCCGTCCCACAATCACTAATTCGCCCCACACCCTAAAATCTCAGCCACAACTCGAACACTTCACTGCCAACTAGAAGTATAATCTCTGCAATGAAGAACAATGAAGAGATCAAGGTGATCTCTTCCCACAAAATGACTAGCTAGGGTGTATCGTTGCAACACCGAAACCAATCCTAGGGTTTTTCACCAAAACCCTCAAAATCCCAAGCTCTAAGAGCTCTCCAAGCCAAGAGGTCGAATACAAAATAATCAATCATCATGATGAGAGAATGAGCTCTCATCCTCTTTTATAGACCCACTTTTTCTTTTCTTTCCTTCACTTAAATTATTTAAGTGACTTTCCAAGGTTATTTTTAATATTAATTATTAATTCACCTTTTTAACCCCATAAAGTGATTAATTCACCTTTATGACTTCTCCGGCCACTGAAAGTTACTTCTCATCATCCCATCCTATAGATCTTTTAGTCCTAGTTCCAACGAGCTATTACACTAAGGTGTTTCTCCAAGTAATAAGCTCAAAATGCTACTTTTAGTGCAAATAATTAAATTATGCCCAATAATAACCCCATTTTACGGGAATCGTCAGAATGCCACGAAACCAAGGACAAACTGTGCGGAAACAATCCTGATGATGAAATATGGTAAATAAACTAAGCAGGCCCCATAAAACTCCTCCAAATCCCTCCGAGGTCACTGATGACATAGTCTCAGTCTCCTCACGTGGCTGATACAAGCTCCAGAAATCCACTCTAACCACAGAGCCAGGGAATCCAAAAATGGGGACATGACACCATAGGAAGCCCCCCTAGGCTAGATTCCACGTAGTCTAAAGTAATAAAGGGAAGGCCACTGAGGTGATAGTGGGTAGCTTTCCTAAGTTTCCATTGGGGTCTCACAACTTGTGCTTAGGGCCCACGTGAAAACCCATAAGGTAACAAGCTAAATTGGTATTTTAATATAATGAAAAAATAAAACATACAATATGTGACTTTTGCTGGAGACTTTGTGCAAATATTAGAAGAAATTTTTGTTTTTATTCAGCTTAGAGCTAAAGAGTGGTCAAATTTAATGTTGTTGAAGTAATGTCCTTGATCATTTTAATTGAGTGAAATCTACCTTCAATTCTTTATGCTAACAAATAAAAAAGACATCTTTTGTGAAGAGCAACTTATCAGCAATATCCTTTGAAATTCCATCAGCAAGTCGTTTGTTTTTAAATCTCATATGTTAAGACTTGCAAGATATAATATATGTGCTTTGTAAGATATCTAAARTATTCTACTTATGGTTTTGGTGTTCAACAGGTGGACCTTTACGTTAGTCATTATTTACTTTGGGGTAACATTCTTTCTCCTCTAAACTCATATTTTGTCACTTACATTTTTAGCTTCGTTGATATTGGTAGTGTTTTTTTAGTTTTCATTGCCCTAGTACACTCCATAGTACACTCCAAACAATCATTCCAGGAATAATTTGTTCTTCTTCTGATTTTTTTTAATGTGTATTTTGTAACTTTGAACGAATGGAACGTCTCATAACTTCTTTTTAGAAATGAAATAGCTGGAAGGACAAACATTGACATGCTTGCAATTTCATCTTTCATTGCTGTAGCTTGCTACTTTAATTTCTATAGAAGGATGCTATGAGTGGTACAAACAAGGGTCCGTTAGAGATCAGCATGAGACAACCGATTTTCTGAGGATGGATACAGAACAAGAAGCATATGCAGCTGAAAGGGCTGGAGAGAATATAAATGAAAATACAGTGAGATTACAAAGACATCAAGAGCAAGAAAATAGAAAGAAAGCTGGATTTTGGGGCTATACCATGCAAATTCTCTTCCAGGTTGGTAGAATGGAAT
The DNA here is from genome assembly GCA_010110895.2 of Picea sitchensis. Classification (NCBI taxonomy): domain Eukaryota; kingdom Viridiplantae; phylum Streptophyta; class Pinopsida; order Pinales; family Pinaceae; genus Picea; species Picea sitchensis. Next base: position 28,983 of record SNQJ01S0087916.1, on the reverse strand, counting down.
GGTTCTCTTTTCAATCCCTTCCTTGCTTTACTTGCAAAATACTATTGAACACTTGGAATTCTAGAAATTTATGATGCATGCAATTGTATGAGCCTTTTCACTTTATCATGTTGGACTTGGATACCAATAGATTTGGGTGATCTAAATGCAAATAGAATAATTGAATTAGTTATATTTCTATCATTTGAGTTTAATCTCTTTGCTCTAATGCTTTTGTAATACTGTTTTTTGACCTTCAAGATATTAAACTATGTCTTTTGAGTGAAATGGAAAGGAGTTAGGCTTTGGATATAAATAAAAGACTATGTTGCATTGGTTTTCGGGACAGGAGAACGACGGGGA
>SNQJ01S0087915.1:33619-48686 GCA_010110895.2 Picea sitchensis | reverse complement strand
TGTCACTCATCCCTCTTTAGTTAGTAAATTCAATATCTAAAACTTAAGGAAAGTGTCATGTTCTGGTGTGTTTTGTTCTAGATCTAGGTGGATCTAGGGAGATCCGTTAGTGTCCGCACCTACCGATTTGTCCGATAACACCTACCAACCTACAAGATGCTAGGACCTAGGACCAACTGTTAGGCTGAAATTTATACCTAGAACACCCCTTAACATCGGAGGAAGAGATCAGAGACCTCCAATGAATCAAGGAGGATGTGACCTAAGGGGGTTTGACAGGGGCCATGGAAAAATGGATGACAACACAAGGAGGGAACTTAGAAGGAAGAAACTCTGCTTCACATTCAAAGAACCATGGAACCCATCACACAAGTGCATGGGCCGTGGCGAGGTGCACTTCATAGAAGTGACCTCAGACAACGAGGAGGAGGAAGATTGCGGCCAAATACAGAACATAGAGGCCGAAACCACAGAGACACCAGAAGAGGATGTCCTAGAACAAAACACTACAGATGAAGGGAATGACACCTTAGAATCTATCAGTGGGGTGCCCAAATTTAACACTTTCAGGATGAGAGGAGTCTTGCAGGGGCAGAAAGTATCAATATTGATTGATGGGGGAGCATCTCACAACTTCATTGACTCAACCTTGTTGAAGAGAAGGCATATACCTATAGTGTAATTTGAAGTGTTCAAGGTGGAGGTAGTAGGTGGAAGCACTATGCCTTGTGATAGATACATTCCAGGTATGAAGCTTACATTGGGTAGGCATGAGTTGGTACAAGATGTCTATGTGATGGATCTTCAATACACTAACATAATCCTTGGAGTTTAGTGGATTAACACATTAGGACCTATCACCACCAACTAAAATACCATGGAGATGTCTTTTACAGAGGAGGGTGGATGAAAGATAGTGCTCCAGGGCATGACATGGAATTTCGCCAAGATAGTCACGACTAAGAGGATGGAGGCCATCTTCAGGAGAGAAGAGATCATGTATGCAACTAAATGTAGGATTTCAGCACGTGTGGATGAGCAGGGTAAGGTTCACTACACTCTAGAAATCCAAGATATCATTGACAAACACAACAAGGTGTTTGGTCTGATACCTCCAGGAGTGCCACCAGATAGAGGGTTTGAGCATATCATTGAGCTAGATATGGGAGGTAAACCAATGATCACCACACCATACAGGCATCCAAAGAAGTACAAGGATGAGATAGAGAAGGCCATCAAAGAAATTTTGGAAATGGGGCACATCATGCCAAGCTCTAGTCCCTCTGCTTCTTCAGTAGTGCTGGTCAAGAAGAAAGATGGAACTATATGGATGTGCATTGACTTCCGGGCTTTGAATAAAAAGACAATAAAAAATAGGTACCCTATACCTAGGATTGATGAGTTGCTGGATGAATTGCATGGAGCTGTCTATTTCACAAAGATTGACCTACGTTCTGGCTACCATCAGATCAAGATGAGGGAGGAAGACATCTCAAAAACAAATTTCAGGTGTCATTATGACCATTATGAGTTATTGGTGATGCCCTTTGGGTTAACCAATGCCCCGACCACGTTCCAATCTTGCATGAACCATGTGTTCAAAAAACAGATAAGGAAACACTTGTTAGTATTTTTTGATGACTTGCTCATTTACAACAAGACGTGGGAGGAACACCTTCAACACGTGGATCAAATTCTATCTATCATGGAGGAACAATGACTATACACTAAGGATTCCAAATGTGAGTTTGGAACGACATAGGTACTTTACTTGGGACACATCATTGGAGAAAATGGGGTACAGGTGCATCCGGAGAAAATAAAAGCCATTATGGAGTGGCCTACTCCTAATACACTCACAGAGTTAAGGGGGTTTCTAGGCATGTTCACGTACTACAGGAAATTTGTCAAGGGGTTTTCCGAGCTGTGTGCACCCTTGACCGATTTGACTAAGAAGGGAGCCTTCAAATGGAGTGAAGAAGCTCAAAATACGATGGATAAGATGAAAAAGGTGATGAGCACGTGTCCAGTCCTAGCCCTTCCATATTTCAACCTGCCTTTTACATTGGAGTGTGATGCTTCAAGAGAAGGTACAGGGGCCTTACTGATGTAGAATATGCACCCTCTTTCCTATGAGAGCCAGAAACTTAGGGGTCCTGAGCTACTCTACAACATTTATGACAAAGAAATGCTGGCCATCATGCACACACTAGCCAAATTTCAGCAATATCTGGTAGGTGCACGATTTGTGGTCAAGTTATATCACAACAATCTTAAATACCTATTGGAACAAAAGGACTTGAATGAAAGGCAACAAAAATGGGTAAGCAGGATACAAGCCTATGCCTTTGACATTGAATTTGTCAAGGGGAAGAACAATGTGGTAGTAGATGCATTATCCCAGAGGCCATCCATTTTTGCATTGATAGGTGTATCAGTTGACTGGAAGGACCACTTGGTAATGGAGTATGCAAAGGATCAATATGCTTGTTATCTATTGGACAGACAGGTAGATGATGATAACTTCAAAGTTATAAATGACCTCATCTATTACAAGGGCCGAATCTTTTTGGTTCCTGGATCAACGTTCAAGGCCAAAGTGTTGCAGGCATGTCATATTTTTCCAATGGTAGGGCACCAAGGGATCAATAAGATGTACAGGAAGGTAAGAGAGAGGTTCTCATGGAAGGGCCTCAAGGAGGATGTAATAAAACATGTAAAGGAGTGTACTACATGTCAGGAGAACAAGGATGAGCACACACACCCAACGTGACTACTACAACCCTTACCCATTCCAGAGCATAAGTGGGAAAGCATATCCATGGATTTCATCACCGGGTTGCCAAAAACACAGGGGAAGGACTGCATTTTTGTGGTGGTGGATAGGTTGAAAAAGTTTTCACACTTCTTCTCCATAGCCACCGACGTCAGTGCAAGACAGGTGGCTGAACTATTTTTCAGGGAGATTTTCAGGTTGCACGACCTACCCAAAACCATTGTTAGTGACAGGGATAACAGGTTCATGAGTACCGTTTGGAAAGAATTATTCAGATTGGTTGGTACGGACTTGACCCCTAGTACCAGCTATCACCCGCAAATAGATGGACAGACTGAGATAGTCAACAAGTGGGTTGAAGGCTATCTCATAAATTATGTAGCAGGGGAGCAGAAAGAGTGGGTCAGATGGTTACACTTGGGAGAGTACTGCTACAACACCACCCAACACGTGTCCACAGGCAAGACACCATTCATGTCCTTATACAACTATGACCCACTATATTTTGTAGAGATTGATCTCAGTGAAAACAGGGCACCAATGGTACATAATTGGTTACAACAAAGCTAGGACATCCTTAGAGAGATGAAGGATCATCTACAGAGAGAACAAAACCACCAGAAGGTCCAAAAAGACAAGCACAGGGTGGAACACACTTTTGAGGTTGGTGACTTAGTCTATCTGAGGCTCCAACCATATAGGCAGGCTTCTATAAAAACAAGTAGAGCAGAGAAGCTACAACCACATTTCTTTGGGCCCTACAAGATCAACAGGAAGATAGGGGCTGTAGCTTATGAGATGGAACTTCCACAGGGCAGCAGGATACACAATGTCTTTCATGTGTCCTGCCTGAAGAAGGCCATCGGCCAACACATTACACCTATTGAGGTACTACCTTCTATGGACAAAGAAGGGAAACTTGTTTTGATTCCAGAAGAGATACTAGAGGTTCGGGAGAAGAGGCTTAGGAAAAGAAGCATCAAAGAGTACCTGATTAGATGGAAGGATCTACCCATTGAGGATGCCACATGGGAGAATGAACAAGTAGTCTGGGAAACAGGTTTGGAATTGGTTGAGGGCAAGCAATTTCTAGCAGGGGAGACTGTAATGTCCCCCACATCTTGATGAAGATGTTTTGAGAGGACTCAATGGCCTAGGCATCCCCACTAGGCCATAGTCTCACAATGAGGGGAAAATTCAACCAAACTAAGGTTATATTCCTAAGTTGACTTAATAAAAAGAGAAAAAGGAGTAAAAAGATAACTCAATGAAGAAATAGAAGCGCTAGAGGTTGAGTTAGGGTTAACTCTAGGATTTAACTTAACTCAATAGGGAAATAGAAGAAAAGTATAAAGAGAAGGCTACGACGCACCTCTCATTCATTCTGGATTTTGGTATTTTTCTTGTTGATGCTCTTGAGCATACAGTTTTGAGGGTTTTGATATTACAAACCCTAGTGAGAAACTCAGTGGTGAAATATTCCACTCACCTAGCTCCAAGCTTGATCTCGGGGATGAAATACTCCACCCACACCATTCTACAGCTATCATCTACCCAGGAGGACTAGTAGGGCCATACCATTTGGATCAGGAGGGCCGTACTAGCTAGGGTTTTCTTGTAGGGGCGCACCAATTGTTGAGGAAGAGTTCGATCCAACCAAAGGAAGAAGCTTGAGAGTTTTCCAGCATTAGGGTTTTACTTGCAAGCCCTTGCTCATTAGTTTGAGGGATTCTTGGAGGAGTTATCATGTCCCTATCATTTACTGCAGGTTGGGACAATTTCAAGAGGAAGGGTACGACTTGGAGATTCAACGATTCTTAGATCTAGAAGGCTATATGCCAAATTTGATCTTGAGACTTCTCTCAAGTGCTTGTAAATGCCCAATATATCATCCAGGAGAGTTTCAAACGATTCAGAGGCCCCATCCATCCAGGCCGTACTATTGGCCATATTCAGGGTTTTAGGAGGGCCGTACCATCCTAGGGTTTCTGCAGTTTGAGGAGGAAGCTTTAGTGATTGAGCTTCATAATTCAGGAGGAGGCTTCCCTTGTCTTGATCTATCATTGAGGAGAGTTTGGCAGCATCAGGATGTCTATATCTTCAGGAGGGACGAACCCTTGGTGTCCTTGTCTTCAATAGACCATACCAACAATCATCAGGGCTGTATGTCCAGTTTCTTGAGGGGAGGTCGAAACCCTAGTCTTGCAGTTGAGCATTCATCTTCTATTGGCAACCTTTCAAAGTCTTGATTTTAATCTCCGGGAGCATTTTGTACACAACTCCAGTATTGTGTTGAAGCCATCTACTTCATATCTGCTTCTCTATTGTATCAGGTGTTTGCTTTCTTATAATAATGTTCAATTATTTGCTTGTGGTTCCTATCTTGATGATATTCTGGTTCCTATCTTGATGATATTCATATGATTACAATGATTCTTGTATAAATCTGTGCTGAATAACTGAATAAACCCTAAGGCTGAAATATTCATGGCTAACCTACATACACAACAAATAATAATCAAATCAGTGGTTAGTTAGTGATTCCAAGAAAAAAATTGGCTTGGGATCATTACAATTTTCGACCGAAGAAATGGGTCACGGGATGGATCCCTTCCAAGATTTGGATGACTCAAGGGGGGATGCACAGAACAACCAGACCTCGCCCTTCAATCCTTCATGTGTATCTTCCTGCCTTATGGTGTAGGAACACTTGACTTGGAGGATTTGGAATTTCTCTATTTGTCAACTTCTAATGTTTGAAAATGTGAAAACCAGATAACAGGGGGTTATTTGGATGCTTACCCCCGAGATCCTACCTAGACTAAAAAAATTCTTTTGGTACCTTCTGTGGAGGAAAAAATAGTGAGTTTTTAGATTTTTGTTTTAGATGTGGTGGGCTGAGAGATTAGGGGTGTGAACCAATCTCGTTTGATTTTAGTGGGTGTGTATAATTTCCAAAAAGAAGTAGTGGGACGTTTGATAATTCCTTTGGGGAAAACCTACCTCAACCTCCACTATACAAGGTAGAAATTATGTGTGTGAGGAGTGAATTTGTGTGTGAGCAAGTAAAAAAAGTGTGCCAAGTTTTTAATAAGTTAGGTGTGAGATTGAAACATGTGGAATTCCTATGGTCCTAACAAATCTTTGTTACCTATCTTACTAAGTGTCATTGGTACAACCTTGCGGAATTTTACAAATCCCTAAAGAACTAGAATGTAGACATATGGGTCCTTACAAATCATTTAAACTCCCTAAATGTGGCTTACACTAAGAAATCTTTGAAAAACTATCCTAGATTGCAAGCATGTGGGCGTGTATGGGCCCATTACTTTGATCTTTAAACTTCCCGAGTGATGTAAACTAAAAAAGAAATTTCAAGAAACTATCCTAAGTTTTCAACATGTGGGCATGTATGGGCCCTTATAAATTTAAGATGATTTCAAAAAAGAAACTAAGAGGAGTCATAGGGGGGATTTGGTCCTCTCCTAAATATTTTTGTTAAGGGAGATGAAATGTCCCTTTAACCACCTTTATGATTTTCAACATCTCTCTATGGTGCGAGAGAAGAGCATACTCAATGATCAAAGTTAATTTCTGGTCCCAATGTAAGTGTTTTTATGTGTGATAGCAATAATTTCAACTTAAATTTTACAAACCAAACAATCCATCCATGTGGCAACCAAAGCACAAGAGGAGAATATTTGGTTCTTTTTACCCCCTAGGTGCCTATGTTTAGATAACCTTTCATATGGTAAAGGAATCTAAGTGGAGTGCATGTGCATTACAAATTGTATGACAACAAAAATCTGAAGTCTAGGGGCCTTCAAATCATCACAATAACCCTTACAATTTTGAAAAATTGGATATGTGCTCGGGTTACAATTCTAACAGGTGCGCAGAGGGTGCACAATGCATAGATAAAGGAATTATGTGGGGTGCACAGTGCACGTTTGTGGGAAGGTAAATCCACGCACTTTCTGATACACGTCGGGGTGGGGGGTTATTTTTGAGTGAAATTCTTCTCCTCCAACTCAGAAATTTTCCTTTGTTAGGTAAGGCCAAGCCAGATTTGGTACCTGCAAGAAACATTTATTAAAAGAAGTGTTATCTAAGCCCAAATAGGGTGGGATTTGATACCTTTTCCCCAGTATGGTCGTCAATCTATTGTGTTGTTTTTGTCACTTGGGTGAGCAAAACAACAACACTTGCATGCCTAGTTGGGCTTGCTAGACAGGACAAAAGTTCGTGAGTGGGTTAAAAAATCCAAACACATGTAATAAACAAATAAACAAACTAAAACAACTAAGAAATAAAAGTTAGAATGCATGAGAAAATTAGAACAATAAAAAATCAATCAATGACCAAGATAATGCTACTAATGGATGACTATATTAGTAGGCAAAACACCATAGATAAAAATGAGGATTTATGAGTCCCCTCTTCCTCCTTGGGAGGGATATTGAGTTCCCTAATGGATAGCTCTTCCTACAATGGAAGAAAAATGGCAAATGGTGAAGACAATCAATGCCTATTCCCTCAAGAGGTGAGTGGAATGACCTATTGCAATGATGCTTGAATACTCCAAGGAGAAAAGATGATTTTGAAGGGAGAATCGAGGCAACAAAAAAATACTATGAAGATCTTGGTTTCTTAGTGCACCCATGGCTCTTATTTATAACACTTCTTCAAGGAAAAATGTAATTAGTTCTTGGTTTGAACAAGGGGCCATTTAGGGCACCCTTTGGTCCTTGACCAACCCCCCATTCAAAATTTGCTAAGATATGGAGGTCAAATTAGGTTGGGAGATGGTCCATAAGTGGTTGGGGGCCGATAATAACCATAAATTCACCGTTCACAGGAGTGTGCGGATTTTATCGTACACATTCACGTATTTTGTGCAGTGTGCGCTCTGAGGGCTTTAATGGCCTGTGCACTGTGCGCACACTTCCTTTGGTGAAGTTGCGCATGTCAATTTTTTTCCCAATTGTATTTTTTTTTCCTTTTGAAATGTATTTTAGTGCTGTAGGTGAACTAATTGATGTTGGCATTACTTTGATTCTTTAACCATTTGCATGCGATGTTGCGAACAATATTTTAGTGATAACATTGACTTGTACCCTTTACATCAAAAATAGGGTTGCAGGTAAGTCCGACTCTTGGAAAATATAGAAAAGTATCTCATAGACCCACTAGTGCTCATGCACTAGGGGCACATCCATCTGTGCTCAGCCACATGGATGTCCACATCTATATCTCATTGCATCTCACAGAATAATCACAATCAATAGTGCTCAACCACTAGGATCACATTCACATGTGCTCAACCACATGCACGTCCAACTCAACATATCTCTTTCTCACTGTGTCTCATAGGAGAATGACACTCAATAGTGCTCAACCACTAGGATCATGTTCACCTGTGCTCAACCAGAGGCACATCCAACTCAACAAATCACTTTGTCACTGTGTCTCACAAGATAATCATTTGGAGTATCACATCATCTCAACTCTCTGCACAGAGGAGACCAATACATCATTTCATCTCCATATCAGAGAGACCGATACACCCAACTAATGGTCTTCCCCACATAGGGGCACACAACATTCCATCTCTATCTCAGAGAGGAACCACGCACCCAACTCATGGGCTTCCCTACAAAGGGGCACACAACATTCCATCTCTGTCTCAGAGAGGAACGACACACCCAACTCATGGGATTCATCACCCTACATAGGGCACAACGTTCCATCTTCGTCTCAGAGAGGAACTACACACCCATCTCACGGGAACAACCAACTCATGGGATTCCTCACCCCACATAGGGGCACACGACATTCCTTCTCTGTCTCAGAGAGGAACTGGACCAATTTTTGGCACAGGGGCAGACCCAGGGTTCAACGCTTCAAAAATACACCAACAAAACCCCAAATACTAGCCCTTTTGGCAACACTTGCGAAGAAGATTTAGTCTCACTTGAGGTAGAGGCAGGGGGGTTGCAGGACTCAAGTTTCTACAAACTAGCCGGGACAGAGATCCGTGATCACAATACTTTAACATAGTACTTAGCAATTAACATTCTTTAGTCTTTAACCCTTATTCACATTGTAGGTTAAACCCTTATTACAGATTGACATAGTAACAACCAAGATCAAGCACCTCTAACCATTCAACACATAGCATCAGAACATATCTAGTCATTCATTCATAGATAATGCACTAAGCATCAATGGATCTACCTATCACACATCAATAACAATGCACTAAGAGAATAGAACATAAACAAAATTGCACAAAACACAACAAATGGTTTCGTTGTTGGGACCTGAAACTGTGGTTGCTTGGAACTGAAGAAACAAAAGGAAGAAATCTTTGTTCATAAATCTGCTGCTGTAGTGCACAATAATCTATTTGACTTGATAATCTCTATGCAAAGAGAAGGAAGTCCGATATAAATAAAAGAGGTAATATCTTAAAGCTTTTTTCTCCGAGAAAGGTAAGATAAGTAGAAATTTTTTCTTTGAAAGAATGGATCTAGGTAAGTTTGATAGATTTGGTCCTTGTCTGCAAACTAAGGCACCGATAGAAGAAAGAGTTGAATGGAATAAATTTGATAGAGTTAATGAAATATATGTTATTCCTATGCATAGAAAGAAGTTTTGGACTAATAAATGGATGCAAGACCCTAGAAAGAATTTTTGGAGGTTGCAGGTCCATCACTGTCATCCCAGTGCGCAGTACAAGAAAGGTTGGGGATCGTTTAAGAGAAAGAGAGGATTGACACTTTGTTATAGTTGCAGAAGACTGGGACATATTGCTAAGGAATGCTCTGGTCGAGGTCCTATTTGTCTTTGTTGTAAAATTGTTGGTCATGAGGTTTTGGATTTCCCTAGAATGATTGCTAAAGTTGAAAAGATGAACATTAGACAAGAAAACTATGAAGAACGTCAAGAAACAAAGGATATGATAGAGAACCAGAAAGAATCAGAGACTATGTTATTATAGCTGAAAGAAACACTGAATGATCATAGAGACATCATTTTACTAGAGATATTAAAAGAGAAGGAGTGCATAGAAACACGAATAGGAGACTTCAACATAGACTGTGTTCTGGATGAAGAAACATAGGTGAATATCATGCCATAAAGCACTTGGGAAATATTTGGAAAGTCGGCTTTGATTCCTTCATTGGGAGGGATAGGATTGTTTAAAGGAAAGATGATAACCCTATGTGGAAGACTTACTCATGTACCTATGATAGACCATGGAGCATCGACTGCAGAATAATTTGAGGTCATTAAGTTTGTTGAGAAAAACACTCCTTTTCCACTTATGTTAGGAAATCCATGGATTGAGAAAGATTAGATCTGAAGGAAAGAAGAAGAGGAAGCCACAAAACATAAGAAACAAGAATTAAGGGACTTCATAACCAGAAAATAAGCGAGACTAATACAAGAATAGGAGGACAAGTCAAAGCAACAAAGGGTTGTCAAGGTTGAAAGAACGCAAGAAGACTTACAGAACATGTCCATGCAGGAGAGAAGAGAACCTACCCCAGAAGAAGTAAGAGAAGAGGTAGTACAATCAAACTCTTTGAAAGACCCTCAACAATGAGAAGTCCCTTTACTAGGATAAAATAGGAATAAGAATGGAAAGAGGAACCCAGAGACTCATATCATAGGAAAGAAGGCTAGAAAGCTCAGTAAGAAGAAAGCAAAGTTAGAAAAATTGTAGGAAGTTCCAGAGAGGACTTCGCAGAAAGAAGGCTTACAGAACCTGAACCTCGCCGGAATAGAAGAACAACACAAACTGGCACTTCACCATGACTAAGCAATACGATCGAGAAAATAAGCAAGCACCGAGATGACTTTTCGAATGTGAAGCTGATCCCGTCGGTCTTGGCCAACTACATCCTGCCTCTGGATGGCACGGTTAGTCGTGAAAGCGTCCCGCATGAATTCAAGTACATTCTCATCACTGCATACCTCCCGAAGGGGATACACACAGTCAGACCGTAGCTAGGACTGATCCTTGATCTTAAGATCAATGATTTCAACCTTGGAGATAGGAAGAATTATGTGTTTCTCGCATCACATCGATACCTAACCAAGAAAACTGGTAAGAAGTCGAAGATAGTCCCCTAGCCATGGGTTAAGGATATCACGAGGTCCACTATCTTAAACGTCATGAAGATCCCCCACTTCAACAGACATAAGGAGGTTAACACGTGCGTTAAAATCCTCCTGTTGTGCTACCATGGAGGTTATCTCTGGTTATACAAGCGCATGACTGTGGATTTGACGCTGATCCACATGATCACTAGACTGAGCGTGCAGGGACCAGACCCTTAGAAATTTTATATAGGGAAGGTTGCAGATCACTCCTTGGCACAATGTATAAAGGAAACCTACGACGATGTGGAGAAGGGGAAACGAGGCTACAAGGTGGTCTCCATATAAGATGGTGTAGTGCACCTATCCTATCAACTGATTGCTGGCAAGATCGTTAGGAAGAACAAACCAACACAAATTACAGGGTTCTTCGTCGACCTCACAGGGAAGTGCGTTGAGGGAATGAAAATGAGCAGGGCAAGCTACCTCGTCAATGAGTTGGAGAAGGACTTACACGAAGCGCTGTACCAAGGCTATAAATTCAACTTCATCTAGTTACTAATTCTCATAGAATTTGTTGCTTGGGAGATGCTGGAGGGAGCGACATTCCCAGAAGTCGAGCCATCATAACCATTGGATGCGAGGTTCACCACCTTGTGGTATACAAGTGACATGGAAAAGTAGTGGAAATCAAACACGGTTTTTCACACTTACTACCTATAACTCACATGCTCCATTGAGTCATTCCCCCAAATGAACCCAAACACCTTGAATACTTACAGGCCACTAGCGAAGTTCCACGCAGACCGACACTTTATTTACATCACTACGTGCAGGGACGAAAGAAAGGAGGAGCTGCAGTCCTACTACAAATTGACTGATGAAGACATGGAGGAAATAACTAAGGAATGGCCGACTGAACACCTTGTACCAGTCGAGCAGACAAATTTCTTTGACCTCGACATCATCAGAAGCCCTTTGGTCACCCGGACAAAGTGGGATGGAACGAGCAACGCTAAGAAGAAGAAGAAAAAGGAAGAAGTGCAGGAGATAAAAAATGGATCAGAGGAAACTGCATATGACTCACCTGAAGGAGGAGGAGGTGATGAAATAAACCAATAGGAGGAAGGGGAAGAAGACAAGAAACAAAAGGGTGAAGTAACACCGCCGAAGGAACCCCTTACAGAGGCTGAGACATCAAATAAAAGGAATGTTTCTCTGAAGAAACCCTCAACACAGAAGAAGTCACGAGCCAATAAGCCTCAGTCACAGAATGTGCTCACAGTGGATGATATTGACCTCATCATCGCAGCGGTAGCATATGCTTCAGAGGATATATTGTAGCAAAACAAAACAAAGTAGGAGACAATGTATGACATAATTGAGGAAGAGATGAAGGGGGTACAACAAGCTCTCTATTCGATCCGCACAGTGTCTATTGCGTCATCATCATTAGAAGATGTAGAATTGGGGGATGAGCCCACCCAACTGCGAAGGATAAAATATGCTACAGAGGCTCGCCTTCATCGAGTACAGGAAGAAAAAGAACAGGTCACAGAGACCTTGAAGCAAGCAAAGGAGGAAGCCCTAGAACAAATTCAATGTTAGGGTCCTAACCTGCACATAGGTAGATCAATATATTTGGATGTAATAAAGGTCAATATTAATAAGGCCTTTCAATAAAATAGAATAAAGCGGATGTAAGAAGTGCGTATGCACTGATAAAATCCACAAATGGTCAGTTCTTGTTTGACTTCCTCCATTGAGGACTGCATGGTTGTATTTATGGATGCAATAAGTCTGGAAAATTTTTCACCATTATTTGAGACCTATTCCATTGGATTCATCTCTTTGCCCTCATCACATTTAGCCATATCATTTTTCAGCAAAATTTTTGACCCCGCTTGCCCCTTTTCAGTTCACCCATCCTCATGGCCCATACCCATAGCCAAGACCTGGAAGCTCACTTCAACACCTTGCAATCTGGTTTCCTCGAAACCCAAAAAGAAGTGAAAAAACTCAGTGCTACTGTTGCCTCCATCGATTCGTCCATCAATTCTATCATAAATACAACCATGCAGTCCTCAATGGAGGAAGTCAAACAAGAACTGACCACTCAGCTTGAATCTGTCTTTGAATCACTCTGCACCAAACTAAAGATCCCTATAGATGACCATTTCTTTGAAGCACCTCCAAAGACTGAAGGTGAAAATTCCTCCCATTCCCATACCTTTCAGTCCCATCACTTTCAACGTGACATACGCCTTCCGTGGGTGGACGTGACCAAATTTGATGGCTCATACCCCACTTGTTGGGTAACCCAAATGGAACATTATTTCTCTTTATACGACATTACATATGACTTGGCCAAACTCCGATATGGTGTTCTCCATCTAGATCAAGAACGTTGGCAATGGTGGCAATGGAGAAAAACTTCCTGTCAAGGGTATATTGCTTGGACCCAATTTGCGACTGAGCTTTATGAATGCTTTGACATGGAAACCAACCATTTGGGTCATTTGACAAAGTTGAAACAATCAGGAATAGTAGAAGACTTCATAGCTGCCTTTGAGTGCCTGGATTTTCGAACAGAGGGCATGACTGATGCTTTCTTTCGAGAGTTTTTTATTAGTGGCCTCAAGGAGGAGATTCGGGCCCATGTCCTCATGGATCGACCCCTGACTTGGGTGGAGGCTACTAAAAGAGATAAAGAAGCACAACAGGTTGTATCCTCTCCAAACATAAAACCCTACTTTATGCCTCACCCTAAACCCATAACTCCCACTACTCCCTCTGCCCCATTAAAGATCCAAAAATTGACCAGGCCTGAAATGGATGAATGCCAACTAAAAGGCCTTTGTTATAATTGTGATGACAAATATTTCCTGGGCCACAAGTGTAAGGAACAAAATATATTTATGGCCATCTCTGAGGATATTTCGGAAGAGGATGTTGAAACTCCCCTTGTGTTTGAGTCACCTGAGATCACTGACATAACCCCTCCCTCAGACCCTCCCAAAGTTGAACCCGTCATTTCCCTCAATGCTCTCACTGGCTTCTCCGCTCCCCAAACCCTCAAGTTAATTGGTTACATCAAGCATTAGAAGGTCATCATTCTGGTTGATAGTGGAATCACCTATAATTTTATTCATTGCCGCATTGCCCAAGAAAATCATTGCTACATCCATGCTGTCAACAATTTCCAAATCATGATTGCCAATGGTGGTTCCATGAAATGTGGAGGGCATTGTGAAAATGTGCGTCTCTAAATCTGTGACTACCACCTAAAATCCCATATGTTTTCTATCGACATGGGTGGTTGTGACATTGTGTTGGGTGCAGAATGGCTAAGAACTTTGGGTCCCATTCTCATGGATTTTAAGGCATTAACCATGAAATTTGACCAGGAAGGCCACCAATATAAATTCCAAGGCATCACTACTGGTTCACCTGAGTTCATTAGTTCCCATCGCATGGAAAATATGCTCAATAAAGGTCATTCTGGTGTCATTTCCCAACTCCATGCCATACAAGCAACAAAGACACCCCCGGTGCTGCAAGACCTCCAAGCCCTCCTTTCTAAACATCAAATGGTATTTTCCACTCCCCAAGGACTCCCTCCTTCCCATGGTGTTCATGATCATTCCATTCCCCTTGTACTCGGAAGCCTTCCTCCCAATATCCGTCCATATCGCCACCCCTTTTCACAAAAAAATGAAATTGAGAAAATGGTCCAGGAACTCCTTAATGCAGGCGTTATCCGCCATAGTACGAGCCCTTATTGTTTACCTATAGTCATGGTCCTGAAGAAAAAAGGTTCTTGGAGAATGTCTCCTAACTTCCATGCCCTCAACAAACTGACCATTAAAGACAAATTCCCCATTCCTGTCATTGATGACCTCCTGGATGGATTGAGTGGCACCCAATTCTTTTCTAAACTTCATCTTCACTCAGGCTATCACTAGATACTTATGAAAGAGGTAGACATTCCCAAGATGGCCTTTCGAACTCATTAGGGCCACTATGAGTTTTTGGTCATGCCCTTTGGTTTATGTAATGCCCCCTCCACCTTCCAAAGCCTCATGAACCATGTCTTCCGTCCCTTTCTCCGCCATTTTGTCTTAGTTTTCTTTGATGATATCCTCATCTATAGAAAAACTTGGACATACCATCTTACTCATG
>SNQJ01S0087915.1:0-33609 GCA_010110895.2 Picea sitchensis | reverse complement strand
CAGGTTAGATCCGAAAAAGATTGAAGCTATGCAAGACTGGCCACACCCAAAGAATTTCAAATGCTTGCGTGGATTTCTGGGCTTAACAGGGTATTATCACAAGTTTGTTAAGAACTACGGAAAGATTGCAGAACCTCTCACTGCTCTCCTAAAAAAGAACTCTTTCACTTGGACTCTAGCTGCTGCTCAAGCTTTTCAAACCTTGAAGACGACCATGTGCACCACTCTAGTTCCGGCCCTTCCTGATTTCAAAAAGACCTTTGTGTTGGAATGTGATAAAGTAGGGAAAGGAATCGATGCTGTCCTTATGCAAGAGGGTCGACCTTTGGCCTTCACCAGCAAGCAACTGTCTGAAAGGAATCTGGGAAAACCCATTTATGAAAAGGAAATGTTGGCTATTCTGCATGCCATTGATCTGTGGCGTCCTTATCTCTTGGGGCAACACTTCCAAATTAAGACCAACCATCAAAGCCTCAAGTACTTTCTGGAACAACACATTTACTCCCAGGAGCAACAAAAATGGGTGACTAAGCTCTTTGGATATGATTATGAGATCATTTACAAGAAGGGAAAAGACAATGTAGTGGTGGATGCACTGTCCAAAAAATATGAAGAAGAAGGATCCCTTTTTTCTCTTTCCTTCATTGTACCCGATTGGCTCCAAGATGTGCGCTAGGAATGACTACAAGATCCCAAAAGTTCACAGCTGATCCAACAATTGCAGACCAATGCTTCAACTCACCCAGGTACTCTTGGCTCTAGGATGAGCTTTGATACAAAGGCTGTTTGTATTTAAGTAAAAAATCAAAGCTTAGATCCACGGTACTTTCTGAGCTTCATGCTACACCCACAATGGGGCACTCAGGGTTCACCAAAACCTATGACAGTGTCAAACGTTCCTTTTTCTGGGATGGTATGAAATAGGACATCCATAATTTTGTCACTGAATGTGAGGTATGTCAACGCCACAAGGGAGAAACAATCAAATCTCTGAGCACACTACAACCGCTTCCGATTCCACTTGCTATTTGGAAGGATATCTCTATGGACTTTATTACTGGCTTACCCAAATCAGGGAATAAATCTGTCATAATGGTGGTTGTGGATCACCTTTTCAAGTATGCTCAATTTTGTGCTCTTCAACACCCATTTACTGCATCCAAGTTGGCTCAAATTTTCATGGACCAGGTCTTCAAGCTTCATGGCATGCCACACTCTATTGTTTCTGATCATGACCCAACTTTCACAAACAATTTTTGGCAAGAACTGTTTAATCTACACGACACCCAATTGCATGTCAACACAACTTATCATCCTCAGACTGATGGTCAAACAAAGGTTTTCAACAAGTGTTTGGAAACATATCTCAGCTATTTTTCCTCTGAGAAGAAACATCAGTTGGCTCAATGGTTACCCCTAGTTGAATGGCGGTACAACACTTCCTACCATACATCTACACGCATGACTCCTTTTGAAGCGGTATATGGACATAAGACACCTTTAGTTCTCTCATACTTACCGAGTACCTCGAAGATCCAGGCGGTTGACCAAACACTTACAGTTCGGGAGGATATTATTCATACCCTTAAAGAGAACTTGGTCATGGCACATAATCGCATGAAGAAACAAGCAGATCAAGGTTGCTCTGAACGTCAATTTGCAGAAGGGGATTAGGTGTTTCTGCGACTGCAACCATACAAGAAAACTTCCCTCAAGGCCGAGCATTGTCAAAAGCTAGCGCCCAAATTTTATGGTCCTTATATAGTTCTCAAGCATGTGGGGCAAGTCACCTATTAGTTAACTCTGCCCAGTCAGTCGAAGCTACATCCTGTTTTTCATGTTTCATGCTTAAAGAAGGTGATTGGAACTAGGTGAAAAATGCAAACCAACCTTCCAGAGTTAGCTGAAGAAGGATCCATTTGGCTACAGCTAGAAGCAGTTTTGGACCATCATGAGCATTTCCTGCGTCAGAGAACCATCAAGGAAGTGCTAGTCCAGTGGAAAGATACGACTCCAACATATGCCACTTGGGAACCAGCTACCATTCTGCAGCAATTTCCACATCTCAAGCCTTGAGGACAAGGCTGTTTTTAAGGGGGCAGACATGTTAGGGTCTTAACCCGCACATAGGTAGATCAATATATTCAGATGTAATAAAGGTCAATATTAATAATGCCTTTCAATAAAATAGAATAAAGCGGATGTAAGAAGACCTAATAGAAGCTTCCGCTTCTAGAAGGATCTTCCTCTAGATGCTTCTCTTGATAGAGATATTTAGTATAAATAAGGGTCGAGGGTATGAAAACCCTAGCTGGAAGATTATTGTAACAGAGAACTGCTCGACTGGAGGTTTCCCCCTCAAAGAGACCTGTGAACATTGCTTTCTGAATCAAAGTGTTATTTTTGTTGTTGTTCTTATATCATTTTTGTGTTATTGTGGAGATTATGCTAGTTATATTACTGTTATTCTGCCATTTCTAGCATTTCATTTCTGTTCAACATACTTTTTATATCTGGTATATTACATTCAGGTTGTGCAATAATAAAAATATGACATGAGAACGAAGTTTGAGGAGGACAGAGAGCAGATCCAGAGAGAAAAATACCAGCTGCTCGTGGATCAGACTATGATCAAGGAGATAGTGGCTAGATCAGTTTGCTATGTGCCGGGCTTGGCCGAGATGGAAGAAGAGATAGTTGAGAGCCAAGTGGGGAAGCTTGCTAAAGCCATTCAAAAACTTCAAGCAAGAGTAGCCGAGTCAGAACTGAAAGCAATGCCGAGCACTCCGCAGGAAGTGCAGGATTAGAGGGAAGAAAATGCCAAGAGTACAGTTGTAAGAATCAAGGCGTTGGCTTCAGAATGAAAACAACTAAGTAACCAAAGTGCGCATACCTATGAGTGCCTTGTAGAAGACTTGGAACTGAGGACATTGGAGGCACAAATCCAGGAGGCGAAGTAGCATGCGTCTACAGTGCAATCTCAGTTGAAGCTGCTTACAACAGTGGAGAAGATGAAGAGGGCATAAGAGCAGCGCCCAGTTCAACAACAGGTCACTGCCATCCAGAGCATAGTGATGGAGGTGACACAACAACTCCAGCCAGTGCAGGATGAAGCCTACACCATCTTTGAAGAGATTGAGGGATAAGGATCACAGATGGAACAGGTGGTCACAATAGTGGAACAACGCGTTGAAGGGTCTGTCACCGAGCAAGTAATTCAAGAGTTCGACGAGCAGGAGACTCTAGCGAGGCAACAAGTTGAGGTAGTTCAAGCTAAGATTGAGGCCTTCGAAGCAATGTTTCCTAGATCAGAGTGAATTAGGACGAGTCAGAGGTGAGTGTTGGGGGCCTGTTGGCCCTTGACCAATTTTTATGGAAAATTTGGTCGTGTTTGACCATTTTTGGGACTTCGACAGGCTGATCAAAGATGAAGCACGTAGGCGAAGCAGAGATTGTGGGATATCACCCTTTTTGTGGGATTTTTTGGTTTTAGGGTTTATGTAACAGGTATGGGATGTCAACCCATGGGTTTACCCATGCTTTAGCCTCTTTTGTAATGTATAAATAAATAGCTAGGTGATGTAATAAAGGGCTGATGGCTTAGTGCTAATATTAGCTATGTGCAAGATGTTGTGTTAAGGCTTGCAGATCTAAGTGAAAGAGTTTTGTAAATGCTTGGTGCAGACGAAATGTGTAAGGCTTTGTGATTTGATACAAATTGAGGAAGGAGGATATAGTGAGATGCACGCAGATCTCCTATCCTATGTGAAGTTAGCGTTCTAGCTTAGTGCATGTAAGAAGATTGGAAGAGACTAATAAGAAGAGAAGAAGATTGGTGGACGTAGCCCCACACTGGGGTGAACCACATATATCTTGTGTTGTTGTGATTTGTGCAATGCTGTTTATGTTCTATTTTCTTAGTGCATTGTTCTTGATGTGTGATAGGTAGATCCATTGATGCATAGTGCTTTATCTATGAATGAATGACTAGATCTTCTCTGATGCTATGTGCTGAATGGTTAGAGGTGTTTGATATTGGTTGTTACTGCGTCGATCTGTAATAAGGGTTTAACCCGTGATGTGAATAAGGGTTAAAGACTAATGAATGTTAATTGATAAGTTCTCTGTTAAAGTATTGTGATCACAGATCTGTGTCCCAGCTAGGTTGTAGACACTTGAGTCCTGCAACCCCTCCTGCCTCTACCTCGGGTGAGACTGCATCTGCTTCACAGGTGTTTCCGAAAGGGTTGGTAGTTAGGGTGTTTTTGGTGCGCTGTTGAAGCATTGAACCCTGGGTCTGCCCCTATGACCATTTTTGGGACTTCGATAAGGTGGTCAAAGATGGAGCACCCAGGTGAAGCAGAGATCGTGGGATCTCACCCTTTTTGCGGGCTTTTTGGGTTTTAGGGTTTATGTAACGGGTATGGGATATCGGCCCATGGGTTTATCTATTCTTAGGACTCTTTTGTAATGTATAAATTAGTAGCTAGGTGATGTAAGAAAAGGCCAATGGCTTAGTGATAAATTATCTATGTGCAAAAAGATGTGCTAAGGATTGCAAAGCTAAGTGAAAGCATTTTGTAAGTGCTTGGTGCAGACGGACTATGTAAGGATTTGTGCTTTGATACAACTTGGGGAAGGAGGATCTGGCGAGGTGCGTACATATCTCTTGTCGTATGCAGAGTTGGCGTTCTAGCTTAGTGCATGTAAGAAGATTGGAAGAGACTAATAAGAAGAGAATAAGATTGGTGGACGTAACCCCACACTGGGGTGAACCACATATATCATGTGTTGTTGTGATTTTTGCAATGTTGTTTATGTTGTATTTTCTTAGTGCATTATTCTTGATGTGTGATAGGTAGATCCATTGATGCTTAGTGCTTTATATATGAATGAATGAATAGATCTTCTCTGATGCTATGTGCTGAATGGTTAGAGGTGCTAGATCTTGGTTGTTACTACGCCGATCTGTAATAAGGGTTTAACCTACGATGTGAATAAGGGTTAAAGACTAATGAATGTTAATTGATAAGTGCTTTGTTAAAGTATTGTGATTACATTTTTGTGTCCCAGCTAGGTTGTAGAAACTTGAGTCCTGCAACCCCCCCTTCCTCTACCTCGGGTGAGTCTGCATCTGCTTCGCAGGTGGTGCTGAAAGGGACGATAGTTAGGGTTTTGTTGGTGCGCTGTTGAAGCATTGAACCATGGGTCTGCCACTGTGCCAAAAAATGGTTTCATTGTCAGGACTTGAAACTGTGATTGTTGGGAACTGAAAAAAAGAAGAAGAAATATTTGTGCGTAGATCTGCTGCTGTAGTGCACAATAATCTACTTGACTTGAGAAGCTCTGTGCTAAGAGAAGGAAGTCTGATCTGAAGAAAAGAGGTAAGATCTTAAATATTACTTTTCTCGTGGAAATTTTTTCTTCGAAAGTATGAACTTATGTATGTTTGATAGATTTTTTCCTAGTCTAAAAACTAGGGCACGACTAGAAGAAAGAGTTGATCTGAATAAATTTGATAGAGATAGTGAAAGATATGTTATTCCTATGCATAGAAATAAGTTTTGGAATAAAAAATGGATGCAGGACCCTAGAAAGAATTTTTGTAGGTTGCAGGTCCATCACTGTGACCCCAAAGTGCAGTACAAGAAAGCTTAGGGATCATTTAAGAGAGAGAGGATTGGCACTTTGTTATAGTTACCGAAGACCGAGACATCTTGCTAAGGAATGCCCTGGTAGAGGTCCTATTTGTCTTTGTTGTAAAATTGTTGGTCATGAGGTTTTGGAATGCCCTAGAATGATTGCTAAAGTTGAAAATATGAACCTGAGACAAGAAAACCATGAAGAAGGTCAAGAAACCAAGGATATGCTAGAGAACCAGAAAGAATCAGAGACTATGTTATTACAGCTAAAAGAAACACTGAATGATCACAGAGACATTAGTTTACCAGAGATATTAAAAGAGAAGGAGTACATAGAAACTAGAATAGGAGACTTCGACATAGAATGTGTTCTGGATGAATAAACATAGGTGAATACCATGCCAAAAAGCACTTGGGAAATTTTGGGAAAGCTGACTATGATTCCTTCATTGGGAGGGATAGGTTTGTTTAAAGGAAAGATGATAACCCTATGTGGAAGACTTACTCATGTACCTATGATAGCCCATGGAGCATCAAATGAAGAAGAATTTGAGGTCATTAAGTTTGTTGAGAATAACACTCCTTTTGCACTTATGTTAGGAAAGCCCACGATTGAGAAAGATAATATTTGTAGGAAAGAAGAAGAGGAAGCCACATAACAGAAACAACAAGAATTAAGGGACTTAATAACTAGAAAAATAACAAGAATAATACAAGAACAGGAGGAAAATTCGAAGAAACAGAGGGCTGTCGAGGTTGAAAGAACACAAAAAGGATTATAGAACATATCCATGCAGGAGAGAAGAGCACCTACCCCAGAAGAAGTAAGCGAAGAGGTACTACACTCGAACTCTTTGAAAGACCCTCAACAGTGCGAATTCCCTTTACTAGGAGAAAATAAGAATAAGAATGGAAAGAGGAACCCAGAGACTCAAATCATAGGAAAGAAGGCCAAAAATCTCAGTAAGAAGAAAGAGAAGTTAGAAAAATTGCAGGAAGTTCCAGAGAGGACTTCGTAGAAATAGGTTTACAAAACTTGAACCTCGTCCGAATAGCAGAACAACACAGACTGACACTTCTCCATGGAGAAGCAATATGACCATTGGAGGCATCCCGACCGTTAGAAAGATGCTCCAGAATGGATAGAAACACAGTTATTGTCAGAAAGATCACCATTGTACCGTTGGGACCACGCCATAACAGATGGAATCATATTGATTGAGGATTTTTCAATCCATTGGAGGAACTTGATACAACATTGTTTATTTAATCCGTCGAATGCCTCACTGGGGACACTTTTGCAAATTGTGATTATCCAAGCTACCAAGAGAAATGATTGCTATCATGCTATGATTTTGAGACCTCACCACCCATTTTTCTTACCTTGAGTGTTCAATCGCCTACCTGAGTTATTTGTTTATGAGCATGCATGTCAGGCGACCTTAGCACAATAGATAAATAAGTAGAAGAAATATTGATCGAACTTATAGCTTAGAAGGTCATGTCTATAGGAGTAGACTCATTGATGGTCGGATTGAAAGCCTCCCTCTTGACTGCATGTCGATCTGGCTGAATAACGACCAAGAAAAGAAGCAAGCACCGCGATGACCTGGCGAACGCGAAGTTGATCTCGTCAGTCTTGCCCGACTACATCCTGCCTCTAGCTGGCATGGTTAGTCATGAAAACGTCCCGCATGACTTCGAGTACACGCTCATCACTACGTACCTCCCGAAGGGGATACACGCAGTCCAACCGCAGCTAGGACTGATCCCTATTCTTAAGATAAATGATTTCAACCTTGGATACATGAAGAATTATGCATTGCTCGCACCGTATCTATACCTAACTAATACAACTGGGAAGAAGCCGAAGATAGTCCCCCAACCATGGGTTAAGGAGATCATGAGGTATGCTATCTTAAACTTCATGAAGATCCCCCACTTTGGAAAACATCAGGAGGTTAACGCGTGCGTTAAACTCCTCCTGTTGTGATACCATGGAGGTTATGTCTGGTTAGATAGGCACATGAATGTGGATTTGATGCCGATCCACATGATCAATGGACTAAGTGTGCAAGGACTGGACCCTCATTAATTCTATCCAGAGAAGGCTGCAGATCGCTCCCTGGTGCAGCATATAAAGGAAACCTATGATGATGTGGAGAAGGGGAAGCGAGGCTACAAGGTGGCTTCCATACAAGATGGTGCAATGCGCCTAGCGTATCAACTGATTGTTGGCAAGATCTCTAGGAAGAACATACCAATGCAAGTTACAGGGTTCGTCGTCGACCTCACAGGGAAGTGCGCCGAGGGAATGCAAATGAACTGGGTGAGATACCTCATCAATGAGTTGGAGAAGGACTGCCGCGAAGTGCAGGACCAAGGCTATGAATTCCACTTCAGCTGGTTACTAATTATCATAGCATTTGTTGCTTGGGAGAAGTTGGTTGGAGCAACATTCCTTGAAGTCGAGAAATTAGAACCATTCGCCGCGAGGTTCACCACCTTGTGATATACAAGTGACATGGTGAAGCAATGGAAATCAAACATGATGTTTCACACTTACTACCTACATCTCACACGTTCCATTGAGTCATTCCCCCAAATGACCCTGAACACCTTGCATACTTACAGGCCATTAAAGAAGTTCCGTGTAGACCGACACTTCATTTACATCACTGCGCGCAGGGACTAAAGCAAGGAGGAGCTGCAGTCATACTACAAATTGAATGATGAATACATGTAGGAGATAACCAAGGAATGGTCGACTGAACTCTTTGTACCAGTCGAGTAGACAGATCTCTCCGACCCCGACATCATCGAAAGTGCTTTGGTCACCCAAATGGAGTGGGATGGACCGAGAAACGCTAAGAAGAAGAAGAAAAATGAAGAAGTGCAGTATATAAACAACACATCGGAGGAAACTGCATCTGACTCACTTGGAGGAGGACGAGGCAATGAAATAAAACAAGAGGAGGAAGGGGAAGAAGAAAAGCAAAAACTGGGAAAATTAACACCACCTAAGGAATCCATTACAGAGGCTGATACATCAAAGAAAAGGAGGGATTCTCCGAAGAAACCCTTAGCACAAAATAAGTCACGAGACAATAAGCCTCAGTCGCATAATGTGATCATAGTGGATGATATTGACCTCATCATCGCACCTGTAGCAGATGCTTTGGAGGATATCTTGCAGTGAAACGAAGCAAAGTAGGAGACAATGTATGAAAGAATCAAGGCAGAGCTGAAGGGGGTACATCAAGCTCTCTATTCAAGCCATGCAATGTCTACTGAGCCGTCATCATCAAAAGCTGTAGAATTGGGGGATGAGCCCACACAACTACAAAGGATAGAAGATGTTACAAAGGCTCACCTTTCTCGAGTATAGGAAGAAAAATAATAGGTCACAGAGGCCTTGAAGCAAGAAAAGGAGGAAGCCCTAGAGAAAATTTGGTTTGTGCAACAAGAAAAAGATGACATGAGAATGAAGTTTGAGGAGGACAGAGAGTAGAGTCAGAGAGAAAAAGACCAGCTGCTCGCGGAGCAGACTGTAATCAAGGAGACAGTGGCTAGAGAACTTTGCTCTATGCCAAGATTGGCCTAGATGGAAGAAGAGACAACTGAGAGCCAAGTGGGGAAGCTCATTGAAGCCATTCAACAACTTCAACCAAGAGTAGTTGAGTTAGAACTGCAAGCAGTGCCGAGCACTTCGTAGGAAGTGCGGGATCAAAGGGAATAAATTTCCAGGAGTGCAGTCGAAAGAATCAAGGCATTGGCTTCAAAATGCAAGCAACTAAGTAACCAAAGTTCGTAGACCTATGAGTGCCTTGCAGAATATATGGAATTGAGGAAATTGGAGGCACAACTCCAGAAAGCGAAGCAATGGGCATCGACAATGGAAGCACAATTGAATCTTCTTATAGCAATGGAGAAGATGAAGAGGGCAGAGGAGCAGCGTGCAGTTTAGTAGCAGGTCACAACCATCCAGAGAAGAGTGATGGAGGTGACACAATGATTCCAGCCGGTGCAGGATGAAGCCTGCACGCTCTTTGAAGATATTGAGGGACAAGGATCACAACTGGAACAGGTGGTCACAACAAGTGAACAACACCTAGAAGGGCCTGTCATTGAGAAAGTCATTTAGGAGTTCGCCGAGCAGGAGGCTCTGGCGAAGAAGCAAGTTGAGGCAGCTCGAGCTAAGCTCGAGGTATTCAAAGCAGTATTTCCCAGATTAGAGTGACTCAGGACGAGTCAAAGGTGAGGTTGGGGGCTTGTTGGCCCTCGAACAAGTTTTGAGAGAACCTTGGTTGCATTTCACCATTTTTGGGACTTCGACATGATGGTCGAATATGGAGCACCCAATCGAAGTGGAGATCTCGATATCTCACCCTTTTTTTGGGATTTTTGGGTTTTAGGGTTTATGTAATGGGTATGGGATGTTAGCCCATGGGTTAAGGTTTGCAGAGCTAAGTGAAAGAGTTTTGTAAGTTCTTGGTGCAGACGGATTGTGTAAGTCTTTGTGATTTGATACAACTCGGGGAAGGAGGATCTGGGGAGTTGTGCCCAGATCTCATGTCCTATGCAGAGTTGGCGTTCTAGCTTAGTGCATGTAAGAAGATTGGAAGAGACTAATAAGAAGAGAAGAATATTGGTGGACATAGCCCCACACTAGGGTGAACTATGTATATTCTGTGTTGTTGTGCTTTGTGCAATGTTGTTTATGTTCTGTTTTCATAGTTCATTATTCTTGATGTATGATAGGAAGATCCATTGATGCTTAGTTCTTTATCTATGAATGAATGACTATATCTGATCTGATGCTATGTGCTGAATGGTGAGAGGTGCTTGATCTTGGTTGTTACTGCGCCGATCTGTAATAAGGGTTTAACCTACAATGCAAATAAGGGTTAAATACTAATGAATGTTAATTTCAAAGTGCTTTGTTAAAGTATTGTGATCACAGATCTGTGTCCCAGCTAGGTTGTAGATACTTGAGTCCTACAACCCCCCTGCCTCTACCTTAGGTGAGACTGCATATGTTTCACAGGTGTTTCCAAAAGGGACAGTAGTTAGGGTTTGGTTGGTGAGCTGTTGAAGCATTGAACCCTAGGTCCGCCCCTGTTCCAACACATGGGAACATCCAACTCCTAGGTTTTCTCTCAGGACGACTCACTCTGTCTATGTTTGGGAGAATGTCTCACACATTTGTAGTCATCAACACAACCAGGGTAAAATTTTATTCAAAATCTATTCCTTCAAGTTGATCTTATCCCTTGCATACTGACCTTGCTTTATTCCTGGTTATCTATCCATGTTGATCATCTCTGTGCAATATTCTTGAGTTTGTGCCATGTTCTTCTTTGCCTCTTCTACTTGCGCTATGACTTACACTGCTAGCTCTTGGAGAGGTTCCATTTGAGCTTGTCGATCCTTCTTCTGTGTTTGCATGACTATGATCTCTTCTTGTATATTCTTCATATTTGGTACTCCTTTGAGACGCTCAGTGATCTTCATCATCTTCTACCTCTACTTGAGGTCCTAAATAGATGCGCTTATCTTTTCCTCTTCCCGATCCTACAGTTGGACCTGTTGATCCTCCTCCAACCTTGTCCATAGCTGTGCTGCTCTATCGAACAAGTTGATAACTGCGCTAACTTGTCGTTCAATTTCCTCCATTTTCCTTACTAATTCCTTCTTCCTTTGGTCCTTCACCTCCGAGGGAGTGGTAGGGATGAGTTGTTCTCGGAGGTTCTCAATCTCCTTCTTGTATTGATCGATTGTTTTCACAATCAGATCAATTTTCTGCGTCGACATAGACTTTGCTATTTGCACGCTCTTTGGAATTATGTCATAGGCTACAACCAATCCATGCTTGAGCCTATCTGCGTGATATTTCTCATATTTGGTCTCGAGCTTGACTTTCTTGACAACCAACTCCAACTCTTCTTTTTTTTCCTTCATGTGTTGTAACTCTGCTGCATCTATGTGTGCGCGTGACTGTACCTCCTATGCAATGCTAACTTACAGTTTATATATTGCCTTGGTTGGTATCCTCCCTGTTACCAACTGTATTTCTTCCAGATATTTCAATGGTGTCTGGCCTATAATTTCATCCATGCACATAATGTGGGTGTAACGTGAAAAATCGATCTCACCTATGCTATCGTCTGGATCATATCCTGCTCGCTCGATACAACCTTGGCTCCTGCCTCTGATGCTGCAGGGACTAAATCTACTCCACTGCTCGCCCTCCATGTTTCTCTAATTTTCTCTAGGAGCTGCCTCATGTTGAGAAACTCATCTTGGATCTGGTCCCTTTGATGCTGGGCGTCTTCAAAGTCCTCAACTACGCAGTCATGGACTCTTTCAGCCACGAGGTCCACATCGTCCTCTGTGATTGTATATTCTGGTGGAATTTTGTGCGCCTTAGCCTTCTTGTGCAAACCCATGGTGTGTATGATTGACCTCTTGGTCTACCCTTGTTCCTATTGGGTAGCACTTGATGTGGTACCCTGTGCTATCTCAGTCTCTTTTTCCTGTTCCTGCGGTGCCTAGGTGTTGTCCTTCTTCCCTGCCTGGGTAACTTTCTTTGGCGCACCCCCTTTATTTTATCGTGTCGACTTCTGACCTAGCTTCAACTTCTTGGGAATCATTTTGTCTCTTGCAGGTGTCTGTTCTTGCCCCGCATCAACCTCCTTATCCATGGGAATCTCTTGAATCAGAAATGGAACTCTCCGGTCATGTTGCCAATCCTTGATGGCCATCTCTACATCCTCTTATTTGACACAGTATTGTAGTTGTAGCCATTCCTTCTTGGGATCCTTTCATTCTTGGATCCATACTATATGCCTGGTCTCTTTGAAGCTGGTGATGTATCGATATTACGTGACCACTTCTGGCGTGATCCACCAAGTGTTTGCGATGCTTTCCTACAGGTCGTTGTAATACCTTGCGAACATGCCTGCATTTGCACTTCTGGTTTTGGGATCTAAAATGCTCCCCAATGATATGTACTGCACTATGCGACAATGAGTGGTTCGCTCACAAAAGTATGTATAATTAGGCTCCATCCATCCGAGCAAGGTGAGCGGGATGAGTAGCCAAGAGTAGTGGAACTCTATCCCTAGGTCCTACATGTCTTTGCAGTCCCCAAGGAACATATTTAACAAGTATGGGGCCCAACTAAGCATAGTGCCCTCCGTGCACTGTGCTGCAGTTGCGAAAACCTCGACAAGGACTTCCTCCTTACAACACTTCCTAAGAAACTTGCATGCCATGAGTTTGCTGGCCAACCTTCTTGCTGTGTCATTGATGAGCTTAATGATGATTCCATGCGACCCTCTTTCTATGCCATACATATTCTTCATTTCCTCGGCCAACACCTTCTCCTTTGTATTTTCATCGAGGAACTGCGTGGGACTCTCCCCCGGAGATGGCAACCCTGTAATAAATGCACTGAGCTCGATGTCTATTGATACAGTATCTTCTACCCATAGGTACCCTCCGTGGGTAACTTCCTTTAACTTCTTGATGAAGTTATTTATGTTGCATCCCCTTATAAAATGCGGGATATCCAATAGGTTTAGAATCCCGGTGTTGGCCAGTCCGACTACCCACTATTTCGGTTGGAAAATTGGATCGCCGAAGGGTCCTATACCCACGCTATCCAGGAAAAATTGCTTTGAAAACTTAGGGAAATTGTCTATGTCGGTCAAATCATGGTCTGAGTACCGTAGTTTTTCCATGCATCTTAACAGGTTAGTCATGATACGCACCCCTTCCGGAATGCCCAGTAAGACTATGGTTGTTGCAACCTTCCTGCGCGGTGATCTTGCTACTGGCTTCTTGCCCTTCTACTATGGTGGATGAATTGAGGTTCCAACCTCCATTGTTCTCTCCTTTGTGTATGCCTCTAGCCGACTGGTGACATCTTCTACTATACACTCATGTTGTGGCTCCGACGCTGCTGTGTGTGACCTTTTTGGCGCGATCGCTTCTTCCTAGTTTGGGACCATCCCATTAACCTTAGAGGCTTCTTCAGGGTTTTCAGGGCACAAAATATTTCCTACATACTTGACCTTCTAGTTCTGTCCCACGTCTGACATATCAATGTCCATGCCCATTGCTATTGTTTGTTGGGTTTCCTCCACCATTGGTGTGGGGCTCCTTGGTTCCATATTGGGAAAAGGGATTTCATCCAAGTTGACGAATTCAATATTCCATGCCAGTTCCTGTTTGATTTCCTATGGCTGATGTGGTGCTTTCAGGTTGCTTCGAGGTTTTCTGTAGGCCTGTCTCGATGCACCTATCTTGGGTGGTGCCATGGTGTTTAAAATGGTCTCTGCCAAGATAGTTTCTTTTGTACCTCCTGCAAAATTTCTCTCTACTCCGTATACTCTATCACTCTGTACTTTCTCAATTTCACAATAACCCTTTCGTTACCCGTTTTCTTTACTTATGTAGAAATTGTGTGAAACTTCTTGGAGAATTTACCCGAGCTGTGGTTTAAATGAATTGGTGCTTCCCGTGTACCTTCCATTGAATTCCCTTGATGTCACCAGTTGGAGCGATTAAGGCAATGTCCCGTCGATCGTTCTTGTACTTCAATTTTTATAGACATCGCCAATTGGTGCTTATTTGTTGTAACACCATTATCACAATTTTCTCCTTTTTTTGACCATTGGTCCTTTTTCCGACGCGCTGACTGTTCCAAGTGCACGTGATGTTGTTTCACTGGTGCACGTGGACATTTTATTTTTATCGTGCTACCTCTCCTTTAGCTGGGTACTATCTTATACTGTCTGGCATGGTAACCCCTTCGTTGCTGCGTGTGGTCCTTTGTTGTCTGGTGATTTTTTTTTTTTTTTTAAGTGTTAGGAGTTCGATTTTCCCTATACAACTTCAGTCAACTCCCATTGATCATTCCTCTGATTTCTCTTCCTCCCAAATCCTTCAACTATACAAATCCCCCCTCTATGAAAATCTTTACTTCATATGGTCCCAACCAATGCATTCTAAGTTTTCTTGGGTGTGGAAAATATTTACTGTCGTACACCAAGACTAGGTCTCCCTCCTTGAAATTTTTCCTCATGATATGTCTATCATGCCAAGATTTGTCCCTTGATTTCTTTACCTCTTGGTGAAATCTTTCTAGAATTCTATCTTCCTCCATGATAATCAACTCTCTAATCTTTTCTTGTACTGCACCTCACTCTGTCATGTTTGAAATTGTTTTTACGCGCAGACTAGGTACCAAAAATTCTAATGGCACCACTGCTTCTTGTCCATACACCAATCTGAATGGTGTCTTCCCTACCAATTTTTTACATGTGGTCCTGTATGCCCATAGTACTGCTGGTATATTTAAATCCCAATTGTCCCTATTGACATTACAGATCTTTGTCATTTCATTTTCTAGGATCTTATTAAAAGATTCCACTGTTCCATTTTCTTGAGGATGATATGGTGTACTCTTTTGATGATAAACTTTGAAATCCTTAGTCATATCCTTAATAGTGATGTTAATGAAGTGAGTTCCTTGGTCACTCATCAAAATCCTTGGGCATCCAAATCTAGTGATCGCTTGCTCAAACAAAAAGTGTGCTACTGTCTCCGCGCTGCAATCTTTTACTGGTCCTGGTTCTTCCCATCTTGTTAAGTATTATGTCACAACAATAATATACCTTGCCCCTGACCTTTTTTCTGGTGGGTTAATTGGTCCCACAAAGTATATTGCCCATTTTTCAAATACCTGCAAGGTTACTTGTGGCCTTAGGGGAATCTCATCCCGTCTATTGGGTTTACCAACCCTCTGACATACATCACATCTATGGAAGTATTCCTTTGAGTCTTTGTGGACAGTCAACCACCATAGTCCTACACGCAATACCTTCTACACGATAACTTTTCCTGCATAATTCCCTCCTGCTATTTCCTCATGGTTCTCTGCTAAAATCCTAGGTATTTCATGTTCTAATACACATCTTCTCAAGATGCTATCTGAACCCATATTGTATAAGTGTCTTGCAATCAATTGATAGTCTGTAGCTCTGAATACCAGATTTTTCTTTTG
This sequence comes from Picea sitchensis, assembly GCA_010110895.2. Classification (NCBI taxonomy): domain Eukaryota; kingdom Viridiplantae; phylum Streptophyta; class Pinopsida; order Pinales; family Pinaceae; genus Picea; species Picea sitchensis. Next base: position 17,895 of record SNQJ01S0087915.1, on the reverse strand, counting down.
TGCAGGGTTGAATTCTTGTGGCGCAGTCCTTGTACTCAAGTATTGAATGATGTCTGCAAAATATTCATCAACTACTTGAACTGAAAAATAACTGTGCATTGGGAAATTTGTCCTCTAGATTCATAGGTTCCTCTCCATTAGTGATCCTTGATAGGTGATCGGGTCCTGCATTCAACTTCCCTGGTTTGACTATCACTTCGAAGTCAAATTCCTGGAACAACAATAACCATATACAAATTCTTCTCCCCAACACTGGCTTGTTGACGAGGTATTTGAGAGATGAATGGTCTGTAAGAATATTGAAATGTTTTCCCAATAAGTGATGTATGAACTTCTGAAGGGCATAGACCATAGCTAAGCCTTCTCTCTCTGTAGTATTACAGTTCTACTCCGACCTTGACAATTTTCTGCTAGAAAATGCTATAGGATGGTCCAACTCCCTTGTTCCTAGTTGTGCCGGAATAGCTCCAAGTTTTATGGCTGATGCATCTACATGCACATGGAATTTATTTTCCCAATACTGGAATACTAGTATTGGTGCGGTTACCATATTCTCTTTTAGAGTGTCCAGTCCTCGATGACAATCCTCATTACACTAAAAATTTCTGTCTTTTCTCAACAACTTATCCATAGGTGCAGTGATATTCACATACCCTTTTATGAATTTCCGGTAGTATCCTGTGTGTCCCAATGTTTCTCTCAACTGATGTGTTGATTTTTGTGGTGGTAGATTAACAATTACTGCAATCTTGGCAGGATCTACTAGCAAGCCTTGTTTGCATACTATATGGCCCAATAGTATCCCAAAGGGTGTTTCAAAAGTGCAATTCTTGATGTTTAACGATATCTGACACTGCCTTCATATTTCTAACATCATCCTCAACACCTCTACATGGTATTTCAATAGACTGTAGACTGTCCAATCATCCATATATACCTCTAGAAATTGGTGGATGAGTTCTTTCAATGCATCTATGACTACTCTGGAAAATATTGTTGGTATATTCTTTAGTCCAAATGGCATGAATGTGTACTGGTAGGATCCCCATTCTGTTCAAACATGGTCTTGTATCTGTCTTCAGGAGCTATCTTGATCTGATGGTAGCTTGAGAATATATTGGTGAATGAGTAAGCTTCCCAACCTCCTACATTCTCCAACACCTCATCTTTGAAAGGAGTAGGGAAAGGGTCATGTAGGAAAGCATCATTTAATTTCCTTAGGTAAAAATGTATCCTTATCCCTCCCCACTTCTTCTCTTGAAATACCATAGGGCTTACCCATTAAGATTCCTCTACTCATTCTATGATTCCATCCTCCAACATCCTATCATTTGTTTCTTTCACTTTTTTCTTATATATTGGGTTTAGTCTATAGGGTCTCTGTATGATCGGTCTTGCCTCATATTTGAGAGGTATCTTCATTTCCCCTAGCTCTCCTATGATGCCTTTAATATATATGAATTTTGTTGGGAATAAGTCACTGTACTCGTATAGTAACTATGTTATGCTTTCCACTGTTTTCTCATCCTAGTAGTCTCCAATGTTGGCCATTTTGGGATTCTCAGCTGTCCCAATGTTGAATTTATTCACCTAGATTGAAAAAACAAATAATTATGATTTCAGAGGTGGACCTTCCACCTCTCATTCACCTTCAATTTCCACTATCTGAATGTTTCACCTTATATTTATGTAGCTGGTTGGTTCCCTATTCTGCACCAAACCTGATGCACAGTAACCGCTTACATTGGTACCAATCCTTGACTGTTTCTTTGTGCGCACCCCACCATATTTCAGGTGTTGCCTTGAGTGCTATATCCAGGGCTAAGAGCCTCTGATTTTATAACACTACATATTCATATCATGTTAAGAATGCTTCTAATTTATTCACCCCATGGAAGCTGGGAGGTTCCCTTATCTCCATACTTACCCATCTTATTGCGTGATCTATTCTTGTGCATCTTCTTGTGGAGACTTCATGTAACCTCTGCTGCCAATTCTCTAAGACTGTATATGAGTCTGACACACATGATGCGATACTTCTCCAACTGAGTACCCCATCTGCAGTTGGGTTCACATAATATTCTTCTCGCGCGGTTGTTCTGTACAACTGGTTAATTTCCTCTAGGTCTAAACAAGTGGGTTATACAAACCTTTCGCCCTCTCATGGATCTAATGGCGCACTGACTCTATATTATCCTAACTTGAATTTCATCTTCCTCATATTTAAGTTGATTATGGCCTAATTTTCAAATGCTCAATCCAATCCAAGCAATGCTGGATAAGTTGTTATGCCATCCACTATCTCTATCACTTCGAAATCGACTTTAGTGTGCATTCCATCCAGATCTATTGTCACCCCTTTTAGTCTTCCAATTGGTATAACTCTATGTTGATTGGCTAGTTTCAACTACACAATAAAATATCCTAATGAGGGATCTCCCATACATTGCCATGCCTTCTTGGGTAACACATTTACTTCGGATCCTATATCCAATATAATATCTCCCATGTTGAAATCTCCAATGTTGGTGTTTAGTCTGAATTCTCTACTTGTAATCCTCCTTGCATGGAAATGATTAACTGTTTTCTGTTCTATCTTTCCTTCTACCTCTGTGCTACATCTTTCTAGAATATTTTGTAACACTTTAACAGATGATGGATCATTTAGTAGTTTAACACAAGATTTCAAAACTACCTTAATCGTACTTACTTGTCCTTGGGGTTGTGCTTCTTTGCTGTGATCCAACCATGGAGGCATCACGTATGATGGTACTTCCTTAGTATGATGCATAGTTGATGTTGATGCAATGTCTAGCTTCATGAATTCTTGTCTGTATTGCTTGAATATCTCTTTCTCGTTCTATGCATCAAACTTCTTCTTTGTTTTGACACTCTTCTTCACCCATTGGTGTTGTGATGGATCTTTTCTTACTGCGTCGTTTCCTGTATTAGCTCCTCCTCACGTAACTATGTTGATGTTTCTTTTGTCATCCCTTGCTTCCACCGAAATCCATTGAACATTCTGATTGTTTTGATTTCTCTTTTTCTGGATCTTCCCCAATAGTGTAGGATATTCTTCTGTGTCGTGATCTGATGCAAGGCAATACATACATGTTGTAGGTGGAAGTGGAAATTCTCTTGCATAGTGTCTTTGTCATTGACAGTTGTGGAATACGACTAGTCCTCTGCCTCTTCCTGTTCCTCCACATATGTAGCCATCTCGATCTCCTCATGGTGCATTGTACTGGGGCACCTGGTTATACTGCACACAATTATAGTGTGGTTGCACAAAATTATACTGCAGATGTGAAGTGTTATAGTGTTGCTGTGCAATGTTATATGGGGTTGGTACTTAGTTAAACTGTGGTGCAGATTTCCCGGTCATCATTTCTGCCTGCACCCTGTAAGCATCTGATGTTCTTTCCCTCATCAGGTCCATTGTCCTGCAATTATTGTCATCATGGCCTACTGACTTGAAAAAGTTGCAATATGAGTTCTTAGGTACTTTCTGATACTTCTACATCATTGGGAAGTGATATGGATCATGCCCCTATTTCTTACAGATCTCACACCATATTCCTCCTGTTGGCAACAGGTTTGGCATTCTTGTTCCCATATACTGCGCGAATGTTGGACATTAATTGTTATGGTGTCCTTCTGTCCTACATGTGGTACACCAAACGACTTCTCTTTTTTCCTTACCTTTGTTTTGGTTTATCTGGAATGTTAAGTTATTTAGATCCTCCTTCAACTCCTCTATGGATGGATTAGTCTTCTGATATTGGTTCTCTTCCAGTTGTAGGGATGCTTATAGAGGCTCTGCCTAGGTTTGAAAATTCTGTTGTCGCAAAGGGTATTTCAAGTGTGGTAGCAATGAATTGACAAACATATGCCTATGCTACATATCTGTCATGACACACTTTAGATTTCCCTTCAATTAGTTGAATCTCTGGTCAATCTCCCATACCGATTCTGCTTGTTTCTATCTAATATCTATCATCTCATTGATGTATTGATCCTCTGAACTAGGCTTCTGGAATTCATTTATCAATAGATTTTTGATATCTCCAATCGTTCTGGTTGTTCCTGGAGGACTATTTGCTGCTAAAATCATGCACCAATCTAGTGCGTGATCTCTTAATGTGATAGATAACTGCACAAGTTTAGTGTCCTCATCTGTGATCTATTTTTCTTCCCAGATCTTTTCAGAAATAAACAAGTGTTTCTCAGGGTCTTCCGACACCTCTCCTTTGAATTCTGGTAACCTTATGGTGGGATCATGTCCTGCCATCCTGAATGATGAACTAATACCTCTACACGGTGTAGATACTTGACCAATGATTCTCGAACCGACTCCCCTAGTTGTTGTTACTTGTGTAGATGTACTTCCTGCTGTCTTCATTATCTCGAAATTCAGTTGTCTAAATGGTGGTGTTCTTCTTGGTTTATTAGTCGCACATGGGTTTATGGGTTCCACATTGACACTTGTATGGATAGGAGTGATGCCTTCTATTCATACTCTTGGACCTCCCATCTTTCTCTCATATGTTGCACACAAGATTTCCTCAATATTCTCCACAGCCTGGAGATATTCTACCTCTTCTTCATCACTTGCCAAGCCCTCCCTCATGGCTACGACTCCCTTTTTGGTGTTCATATTATATTGATAGGGTACTCCACTATGCGTTCTTCTAGCTGTTTCCATGATCTTCTTGATCTGGTCTTCATACATCATAATTGGGTCCAAGGCCTCCTCCTTATTACCTTTATCCATTTCTCCCTCCATTTCTCCTTCTCCTGTCAGTGCTTCCCCCCTTCCCCCATGTACGCTGAGAAGTTTAGCTGTCTGACGCCATTGTCATTACACCTTTGCTATATAGTAATATATTAATAGAAGTATATAACAATATGATATACCTACCTTGAGGTCCCTTGAAGAAATATTTCTCTGGTGCACTGTAAGACTTCGCTGTATCTACTGCAAACTCTGTGATAAATCCTGCAACAATGTTGTCTAACCAGAAATCTACTGCACACGTAAATTTATTATCAACTTGTTGTAACTGTGCGATCTCTACATGATTCCACTCTAGCTGTCTGATCCGATTTGTAGGATTGTTGTATTTCAAATTTTTTATCCACTCCTGCAAAACATGCGGGAAATCACAGAAAAATACTTCATGCAAGTCTCTGAATACGTACTTGTCCAGATATTTGTGCGGTGTCAAACTCAGGTTTTTGTTATCTTTCTGCGCAAACTCCAGATCCGTTGTTTTCAACCAACTCTCTATCTCTACCTTCGTTCGATTTCACGGTCTCAACATCCCCTTTTATATTTTCATTCTCTCAACGTCTTGTTGTCCGATCTAGCATTCTTTTGACTCGTTTTCAACAAATCTCATTCACTCAATCCTCTCATGTTCCAACCATCTCGGAAACAAAAAAATTTGTTGGATTTTTAATACTCTTATACTTTATCATTTATCTATCTTGATTCTACCTTACTTTCATATATTGACCCATTTTTAGATTTAATAAGCTCCCAACAAAATCCCTTTAAAACTATCAACCCCTCTAGTGAACCAGAAGGCAATGTAACACACAGAGTGTGCTGCGTAGTCTCACCTGAGATAGCTCTATGGGTGGCTGCAATACTCAGGTGTTTGCAACCTGGGGATGAGTGGAGATCTGTGGTTGTATATTGTAATATGTATTTATTCATCCTAACCTTTTATTATAACAGTTATTCCATTCATGTATGTGAATTATCATATCTAACTAGTCCCTTTATTCATTCATCTAGCATTCAACACTTAACAACAATAGTGACACATACATTCAATCACATAACACATGTGTTATTGTGGTTCACCACCTCCTGGGCTAAGTCCAAAAAGATTTGTCTCTCAATATCTTTATTATGGTTAAGTAATATGTCACACCACACGTGTTTACGAGCTTGGATATTACACCCTCAATTGACTCCTCGATCCCTGTGAAGATGACTAGATCGCACCAGGATTCTCAGCCTGTCAACACACCCTAAAAAGCCTATGCCAAATTTTAATTTTTGGGTACCACTTGATCTTTTGCACCATCTGATTCTACTTCAGTATGAAAAAATGTTGCCTGTGATTATCATTTTGATTCTCGTTAAGTCCTTAAAAGTTTGCTTGAACATGCGAAAAACCGTAACTTATAAGACTAACTTTTAATTAAAAGAATCAACAACCAAAACTTTCCCCGACGCACTCACAGATTCGGCATTGGAAGAAATTAGAGATGAGAGAAAGTCACTCAAGAGAATCGAGGTCGCCGAGCACCGATCTTCGTCGGTGTCGGAAAACATAATTTCTTCTTCTGCGACAAGCATCATTGAAAGATATCCTCAACACCCGATCCCTTTCGACATCGGTAAAAGGTGAAAAGAGTAAGCGTTGAACAACAAATGAAATAATATCGCTGATCGCTGACTTCCGAAATGTTTTCAGTATCAGAGGATTCGAGGATGATAATCCACAAGGAAACTATGCGTTAGGTTTATTTCCGAAGGCCGATCGCTGATACCTTTTCGGCATTGGCAGTCCCAAGTTAAGCATGGAGCACTCGACTTGAACAAAGTCCCGATTCCGACCATAACCGACGATCTTAGTTCCCGATATTCAATGCCATGTATCCCAAGTTAGTGGTGCCATTTCAGCGTCATACGATGAAGTCGATCGACATCGAAGGTTTTGCAGAAGGATATCAATCAAAATACAAAAAAACTCAGAGCAAAACTAAGCACAAAATCGGGGTTAACTTACAAGAAATTTGGACAAAGAACACAATAGATTCACACACAAAGAGAAGAAACGATGCATTCAACCGCTATAACAAGAATCCTTTCGTCAAAGTTTCGAGAATTTATATATTATATTTTCGTCGAGCTCAAGTTACATACAATAGACACTGTCTACACCTTTTGGCCAACCAACCCGGTTACATTAAGAACATGAAAATTTCCACAGAAAATGGAAAATTATCAAAAGTTTGCGTCGCATCTAAGAATACAAAACAAAGTTCGTCGATCATGCCTCTTCTGCGTGCAGACTTTCTTCCTCTCTTTTTTGCGCTCCCTGAGGTGTTTTTATTTTTTGTTCTTCCGAAACTCTTTGCGCTTCACACATCTGCATGATTGTATCTTGCGCCTCCCGAATTTTCCACTTCATCCAAGTTGCATTCCCTTAATGACATTGTGGTGCTGACACCTCAAGGGTCTTTTCCTACAACTACCATTGTAGTTCTCTATTTTCCTAGTAGAGTTCAACTATGGTGAGTTGTGCTTGCTCCAACTGCTGATTAGGTCCTCAAATGTTAGAACCTGAGGATTCTATCCTTCTTGTTCGTCTCCCACTTCCTTGACTTTTGTTTTCGATAGGATCTATTTAGATAACGTGCATTAGAAACTCCTCGGAGGCTGATCGTGCGTACGACTCAATTAGGATTTGGTTTTCCCCGACTTCCTTTTCTTCCCGGGCCTTCCTCTCCTCCATGGTATCTGCTATTTAGGAAGCGTGCCTTCCAACCTGAGTCCTTCCGACGTAACTTATTCCACTTCAGCCTCCGCACAGGGAAATACCATCATTTCCGCACGAAGGTAGGAATCTCCCTTTGAAGCCGAGGGAACACCTGCTACAAATAAGAATGAGTCCCAGGAATTTTGGGGCTCAGGCCTGGGGATTAGGGTACCTCGCAGGGCCCGTCTTGAGTTTTGAGGAATTCCCATGGTGTGACAACATATCTACCTTATGCATGGGTGACTTGACAAAGGCCCAAAGAAAATAATTTGATTGAGCTGGGCTCATGAGATGAGTCAATGCATAAGCTCGGTTGGTAAGTAGAACACATACATAACATATAGAATTTCTAACGAAGTGGGAAGTGAGTTGAAACGTTCCAGGGAACACTGAATGCCTTGCGACATGATGTTTTAAATATTTTCTGTGTCACATCTATGCGACGGGTATGATCCAAGGCATGTGATATGCAGCCGATAGGAGTTGCAGAGGATGTGTGGTACGATCACCTCGATTTTTTTTTTAATTCCCTAGCCTCCATAATGAGATGATGATGGTTGATGCACTTGCTGATGCGACTCTTGTTTGAGAAAATTTCCTCAACCTGAAGCATTTAACGACTTCCCTTATGACAATATCCGAATCTTTTGTAAATTACTCATAGTTTCGGCACATGTTTGACTTTGACATCTTTTCCCGACCCCAAGGGCCAACCGACCACTGTCGTGAATTTAAATCTCATGTTTTTCGTACCTGATCTTTCATGCTATGACGCACAGATATAAACCACCCTAACTGAAGGAAAATGATTATGCTAATAGAGACAGTGCAGGTAATTCAAAGGGTTGCAGAGACCACGTAAGTATCAAACAACCAGGATAAGCGAGATTTACAGGTATGCACTAGTCTGGATTCTTCATGCTTACGTTTTTACATATATTTTTCTGAGTATTGTTCTTTAAGAAATTTATAAATGATTTTAATTTTGATTGCAAGAAAGATCCCTCCAACTATTGAGAAAAATTGGCTTCATAACTTCGTCGAGGAATCCGAGAGAAATTGGGTCCGAATATCAACAAGGTGATGAAGGATATCAAACTGCCCAAGTTCGGCACACTCGACGATTTCGTCGACCTATGCGACATAGTCGAATCGCATTCCAAACAATATTCTTCATGGGCCGAAAGACTAGCAAAGGTGACTAACATAGCGTCAGGACAGGTGCAACATATTCTGGAACATCTGATCAATGCTCGAGCTATTCTTCAGTAGTTAAGTGCTAGTCTGGTCAAGTATCGTGCGTATGTGGTAGAGATCAGAGAATTTTACGCACTCCCGATGGAACATCACAATTTTACATACGCCCAAACCTGCGAGGAGTTTTCATCAGTTGGTCGGAGTATGAGAAAAGTCACCCTTTCAAGTGATATCTTGAGTTGTTTGTTAGAAAAATGTTAGAAGAGAATGCCACGTGGAGAATTTTGTTTACTTATCTACACTTAGCCATTATTTTTAGTTGAATTTTAAGTTATTAATAAGAACATCGACCAATTAGTGAGAGGTCGATGGTTGTTGCAAGAAACTCTCTTTTCTGGTTTTGTTAAGAACTATTTCCAAGCTACCTTTAATTGAGAAGTCCTTCTGGACCAGAGATAAGTTATATTTTCATCAACTGCATGTGTGATTGGACGTGGAGATTTTTTTTTTCCTATCTCATTTCATGAATGGATGCTGTAATGAGTAAGGGCTACTGAATCTATTGTTAAGTTATCTGATGCAATATTTTACAGTCCTTTTCTTTATGATGAAGATGAATCGTTGTGTTATTATGTGATGGATGATTAGTGTAGGTGAATTATTTTTCTTTCCATTAACTTATCACATATGTGTTTTCTTTCTGATAATTAGTATCTCAGACATTAATTATATGCTCACACGGTTAACGTATTAGTAGTAGGCGTGTGGTATAAAATTGTCGTCTGCATGCTTGAGTAGCGGGTTATCCCAAGATCAGCCTCTTCCCCAGTATTTAAAACTTAACCCTGTTTGTTGCCAAGTTGGTTTATACTGGATTACATCTCATATCGGTCCCACCTAAGAGAAAATACAAAAAAGAGAAAGTCCAAACTGAAGGAGGAGCCTTCACAAGAAAATGTAAATCCCATCGATAAATTGGCCAGATCGCAAGATCTGAAGAACCATTCCACTATTAAACGTTGCAGAGTCTAATTGGGCCTTGGTGGCGGGTGTTATCACTGAAATTTCATCCGCAAATGGTTACAAGAATTCATCATCGTCAAACAGTTATGAGGTCACCCATGGACCAAAATTACCACACAAGCATTTCCAAAGGGTAAAAAACTATATAACTAGTGACAAAATTAAAGTGCGCTATGACTACACAGGGCGCACGTGCACATGTGCAAAAAAAAACACAGGAAAAGAGCACATGCACTGGATGTGCGACTGTGGTCACTAAAAGCCACACACATATGAGAACGGTGCATTTATGAGAGTGGTCGGCCTCCCACCCACTTCTGGTTCAACTTCCAAGTTGATTTGACACTCAAATCTGAACTGGATCCAACTGGGTGGCTGCTCAAAGACCTAAAAATCCCCTAATTAACCTCTTTAGACACTACAAGATGGTTTCACAATACCTCGAAGAGGTGCTATAAAAAGGCCATGGGTGCACTTCATTTTTTAAGGAATTCAATAGCAAAGTTATGCTGCTACTATTCTCTTGAGGAATCCTCTATTCTCAGCAAGAGTATACTAGCACCATTACATTAGGAAATCCATCTCACGCCTTGAGTGGATTAGCAAAGAATTCTTTCACCATTTTCATTCAAAGTTGTAAGAAGAGCTTATTTGTGGGGGTCCAAGAGCCCTCCCTTGGCAGAAGAAGGGACTCATAGTCCTCTTTCTTCTTGGTGTTTTCTTTCACTAATATAAACCTTACCATTGGTGACATGGGTCTTATTATTTCTTTTGTCCTTATGTCCCTATGCTCATTATTTTAGTTGTTATTTTATTTCTTAGTTTAATTCTTAGTTGTTATTTTATATTTCTTTCTCTAACCCTTTTCCTTACAACTATCCTGCTTAGAAAACCCAACTAACCTTGTAAGCACCTCTGTTTTTCTAACTAAGGTGATGAAAGAGGCACAAAAATGGGTTTGGTTCCTACTGTTGAATTAAAGGGATCTAGGACCCATCAACATAATTGGCGCTAGAAGGAGGGCCTGAAGAATGAATGGCTGAGTATATATTTCATATAATATTTCAGACAACATGTAGATTCAAAACAACCCACATGCATGGCTAGTCATTCCCAAGACAACCCACACACGCTGATTACTCTTGAAAAGAGTGACTCACCCGAGCCTGAGGAAGAACAATTGTTCCCTAATATACCTTACACTCTTCCTCATGAGGAATTAAATCAATTTAGAAGAATCACAAGAGTGTACACCCGACAGATCGATGTGCTGTCTTTAGCTCCGATACTTCCTCGAAGACAAAAAATAATTAGACCAGTGGTCAACATTCCCACCGAGGTTTTCATACACACAGTAGAATACTTAATAGATTTCGCAATCACCGAAATCGAACATCCTCTTAATATGATCCCTGAAACACCAGCCGACAACGTCTCTGAACCATACGATTTTTCAGAAGAAGAAGAGTTTAACTTAGAATATGAATATATGGAAGATAAAAACGACCATGATGAAGGGGGAAACCCACCTCAGAACAATCAACCTTGGTTGGCCGAAGATGCTTTGTCCATCCTAAGGCGAGTGCATAATCTTCCCTGACACTTGGAGAAGTTACTTCCAAAATTCTACCCCGAGACTTCAAGATTGCCTGAAGACCATATCAAGAAATTCATACTAGCAATCAGACTTATGAAAGTCCAACATGAAGACGTAGTTTGCAGGATTTTCCCCTATAGGTTTGAGAATTTAGCTTCTACGTGGTATTTTAACCTGCCGATAGGATCTATAACTAGCTGGATGAAGTTCCAAAAATATTTTCTAGATAAATTTGCAGAGGAGACTACTGCAGGAACTATGATGGCTGAGTTGTTTGCCACCACCATGAACTCAAAGGAAAGGGTCAAATATTTCAATCAAATATTCATGACTATATTAAACAAGTTTCATCCCGAAGTTAAAACAACTCAGGAGTTTCAAATCGAAGTTTATGCTAATGCTTTCCCAGCGTCTATTTCCATGTTTGTGAAGAGGGCTTCTAAACGAACCCTGGATGAGAATTTTGAAGAAGCGAAAACAATAGAATTCCAGATGAAATGGTGTAAAGAAGGCTGGGTCTCTTTAGTTAATAAAGAATTTCAAACTCCTCCCAAGAAAGCACTCCTTTTGACTAAACCACCAGGGAAACAAATTGAGCAGACTCTCGACAAGGGTAATGGAGACATAGAAGATCTACAACACATGGTTAAGAAATTATCAAACAAGATCATAGAAATGAAGAGAAATGCAGGGGAGGGAAACCAAGGCCAAAGGCCCTATAATCCTTTCTTTAAAAGGAACCCACTGTTCAAAGAAATTGAACCTCCCCCAACTAACTTGAATATCGATCTAGGGAATGTAGAATTTGATTCTTTCTGTACTTATCACCAAAAAAACCACTCCGAAAGAGACTACCCTCAATGGGTGCATGCCATGAATTTGATGGCCAATCAGTTTCTAGACGAAGTCTCCCTGACCGAATAAACAAGAAGTTCAGTTACCGGGAAGAGATTGACCCACCAGAAGATGCAACTGTGCTGATATGGGACCCTGACCTAATTATGCCTTCCGACGACTTATTCCAGGTTCAAGAACCAACCAAAACGGTCTCGGTTGTGAAAACGAGAAGTAAATGTCCTCCTGTCTAAAAGGATCCTACTACCACTCAAAGGTCAGGAGAAAGGTCAACTCCCAATCAACCAAAATCACCTTTTGTACCCCATAAGAACCCTGTTAGCATCCGTACCCGAGAATCGCCCAAAATGGAGTACAACGTAGTTGAAGATCTGAAGAAGTTGAAGGATAATATATCGGTTATGGACATATGTATAATCCTTCAACAAAAATACTTCCTTCTACAAGCTTTGAAATCAGTAGAAAACTCTATGACGAGCAATGAACAATAAATAAATCTAACTTCTACAAATCTAATAAATAAACCAACTGTGAATACCTACTCGGAAGATAAGAAGGGAAAACCCTTTGTCCCATGTTCCTTTTAACATTTGAAGTTTTCAATAGGAACCTCCACAATTGTTTAGTCGATTCAGGAGCATATTCCAACGTTATGCCTTTGTCTATTTGCAAGAAATTAAATGACGTTCCTCTGAAAAGCGATAAAAATGTAATACAACTAGACATAACCTAGGTGAAGGTCATGGGGGAACTCAGAGATGTAATGATCAGGATAGCGACACATCCTAAGTTTGTGCAAGTGATTGACATCATTGTAGTAGATATCCCAAAAGATTATGGATTATTACTGAGCCGAGACTGGTCTGAGAAGTTAAACATATACTTTAGTAAAGACTGGGTACACATTTAGATACCGCTGAAGGGGTACACAAATATGATCATAATCAATAGGGAAAAGGTATCTAAAACATACTGTCACTGATCTAAAAACCCTAAACGAACCCTCATCGACAAATTTCCCTGTGCTAGGAAATTATTACTACAATTCCTATTTCGAGAACCTCTCTCCTCTTCCATCTGATGTCCCTCTAACTCAGAACTCTGAAATTATTTTTCAAGAGAAATCATTGATACTAACAGAGGAAAATCTCCTCTGTCAAGGACCTGTGCTAGAGATCATGGAACAAAAGATAGGAGAGAAATAAAGTAATCAGAAGGAAGAAACAATTAACTTTGAAGTTTAGACCATATACTTTGATGGATGTAAATCACAGGAAGGATCAGGGGCTGAGTGCATCCTCATTGATCCAAAAGGTAAACGTCATTTCCTGTCCTGTAGACTAGAATTTGAATGCACAAATAACACCACCAAGTATGAAGATGTAGTACAAGGGTTCAAGAAAGCCATAGACTTAAACGTCAAAGAATTGAAGGTTTTCAGAGACTCAGAGATTATTGTTATACATGTAAGGAATACTATACATTGCAACTCCCCACACCTAAGGAATTATGAACAATAAGTGCATAGGTTAATAGAGAATTATGAAGCTTTCAATATTACAACGATCCCCAGAGAAAAGAACATTCTAGCTGATTCCATGGCCACAATGTCTTCAAGGCTGTCACCGCTAGAATATTATGAAGCCTCTCGATTCATTGTGGAACTACTCTACGAACCATCGGTGCCTAACTACATTTCTAATTGGAAAGTATTTTAAGGAGATGAACAAATCATGATTTTTTTGACTAACCAAGATAATTTTAAAGACCTAGATATTGACGATGAAGTATTCCAGGAACAATCAATAGAAACTGATCCTCAGATAGGTCAACCAACTAACAAATCGAAGTCTCACACAATCTCAAAGGGGATAGCTAACTTAGAAAATATTTTTGACCTGAAAGAATGGTTTAAGGGGCCCAAAAATGCGAAGACCAGTAGTTCCTATCCCGTGCATGAAACTATAAATCTTGGAACCCAGGAAAACCCAAAGAATGTGAATCTCGACAAGACTATATCTAAATAGGAAAGGAAGGCTTATCTCAAACTATCCAAACAATATCAATATGTCTTTGCATGGTCTTACCGAGATATGAAAACTTATGATACCCGTATCATTCAACACACTATCCAGTTAAAACCCGAAGTGAAACCATTCCAATAGAAGATTCGAAAGTATCACTCATCCTTGGAACCTCTCATGCATAAGTAATTGAAGAAACATTTAGATGCCAAAATCATCTTCTAGGTTAGGCATTCCGTGTGGGTAGAAAATCTGGTTCCTGTGAGGAAAAAGTCTGGAGAAATCCTCTTATGCGTAGATTTTAGGAACCTCAATAGTGCTTCAGAAAAGGACAATTACCCAGTCCCCCTAATGGATCAACTCCTACAGACCGTGTTTGGCTCGGATATTTTCTCTCTATTTGACAGTTTCTCAGGTTTCAACCAAGTCCTGGTTTTAGAGGAAGATCGTTTGAAAACTACCTTTCAAACCAAGTAGGGAACCTTCTCTTATAAAAACATGCCTTTTGGTTTAATCAACGCAAGGGAAACCTTTCAAAGGGCCATGGACATATCATTTCGGGGACTAATAAAAAAGTGTGTGGTAGTGTATCTGGACGATGTAACTGTGTATTCAAAGAATAGAGAAGATCACATCCAACACTTAACTCATATTTTCGAAAGGTGTAGGAAATATGGTATATCCTTAAATCCTAAGAAAACTATTTTTGGCATCGAGGAAGGTAAACTTCTAGGCCACATTATATCTCAAGCATGCATTCGCATAGACCCAGAAAGGATTAAGGCCATAGCTCAACTCACGTTGCCTCACAACAAGAAATCTATGCAATATTTTTCGGACAAATCAATTTCGTAAGGAAATTCACTCTCGATTTCGCAGAAACTATCAAACCCTTACAAAAGATGATTCATAAATATGGATAATTCAAGTGGGATGATGAATGAAAGGATGCTTTCATCAACATCCAAACTGATATATCTCAAGCCCTTGTGTTACGAAGTCCCGATTTCAATAGAGATTTATTCCTCTTTACTTTCGCCTTCGACCAATGGTTAGATACGGTATTGACTCATAAGGATGATGAAAACAACAAGGCCCCAGTGTCATTCATGAGCACTAACCTCCAAGGAGCCGAACTAAAATATCCTTCCATAGATAAACAAGCTTATGCAATTTATAAAGCAGTAAAACACTTCAGATCTTACATCATCAAGAACCACACTAAAGTAATCATGCCTCACCTTGTGGTCTAATCCCTATTCACTCAACAGGAGATGGGGGAAAGAAGAGGGAAATGGATGACAGTATTTCAAGAATTTTAACTAGATATAAAACATGCCAAACTAGTTAAAGGGAAAGGGTTATGCAAACTCGCAGCCGAAGCCTAGGACCAAGTAAATGAAGATTCCATGTGGGAGAATGAAATGGCATTATGGTGTGGTGAAGTTTCATACATCTCCCCAGGACAAGAGTCTTTGTACGAGAAGATAACTTATCTCCTACACCATGGGACATGTCCATAAAATCTCAACCCTAGAGAAATGAGAGCTCCCAGGTTAAAATCTACACAATATCGCCTCATAAATTTAGTACTCTTCCGGGTTAATTATGATGGGGTAATATTAAGATGTCTCAAACGTGAAGATGCATACAAAGTTCTGAAGAAGCTCCATGATGGCCCTACCGGTGGAAATTTCACAAGAAACACCACTGCTCATAAGATACTGAGAGCTGGTTATTATTGGCCCACCTTGTTCAAAGACGCTCACACCTATGCTAGAAACTGCAAAACTTGTCAAATAAGCTCCAGGAGGGAGAAGAGAGCGACAATCCCACTCCAACCAGTGACTGTCTCTAGGCCTTTTGAGAAATGGGGGTTAGATATCATAGGAGAAATTACACCCAGTTCTTCAAAACAACACAAGTACATTCTTACTGCCACTGATTACTTTACGAAATGGGCAGAGGCCATCCCTCTGGCTCTTGTAAGCGAGAAGGTGGTGATCCAATTCATAGAACAACAACTAATCACAAGGTTTGGTGTCCTTTATGTCCTGGTTTTTGATAATGTAACTTATTTTTCTTCCACCCTATTCACAGAGTTTGCTCTGGACAAAGGAATCATAATTAGGTACTGTGCAAATTATTATCCACAGGGAAACGAGGTGGCATAATCAACCAATAAGAACCTAGTGAGAATATTAAAGAATATGGTTGTGGAAAACCAAAGGAATTGGAATAATCTACTCCATAACTCTCTATGGGCCAATAGGGTCACACCGAAGGAAGCTATAGGAAATTCCCCGTACTTTATGGTTTACGGGCAAGAAGCCATTCTCCCAAACGAGATTTATCTTCCATATCTTCAACTGACCCAAGATTCCAGAGGACAACCTTCATCAGTCATACAAAAAATAATTGACACTCTGCTCATGCTCGAAGAAGAAAGGGAAAAAACTAATTCAAAATTCATATCCCACCAACATATCGTTAAAATATGGTTTGACACGCATAAGGGTAAAGAGAAGGATTTTGAAGTAGGAGACTTGGTCCTAAAATGGGACAAATAAAATGAGCCTAAAGGCAAACACTCTAAGTCTCATAATCTATGGCTCGGGCCTTTCCAGGTGGATGAGAAGATTGGGGCAGGTACTTATCGGTTACAGAATCCGAGGGGGGAATTTGACGCCCTCCCATTAAATGAGTGAATAGTGGGAGAGGGTATGCAGATATCTTCGTCGGGGCTATGGATGCTCGCTGGCAGTGGAGCAAGGTTTGTGATATCGGGGTGACTCCATCGGGACTATGGATGCTCGCTGGCAGTGGAGCAACACCATAGCAAGTGATTAAAGGTAACTAAAGGCTTCATGCCAGTGAATAATTTACTAGAATTTTGTAAAAAAAGGCATGAGTCAGGGCTACAGGAAACAAAGGAGGAATAAAGGTTGAGAACCCCACAGGTAGACCCTAAAGCATCAACCAGAGAATTTCAAATGAAAGGGTAAACAAAGCTCCCATTTAAAACCAGTAAGGTTCTCCACCAGCTTTAATATCAGCTGAGCATGAAAGAGGAAGAAAGATTCTACTTTCGCCCAGTAAGTTGCCATTTTTTGAGCACTCGACACACCCTAAAAAGCCTATGCCAAATTTTACTTTTTGGGTACCACTTGATCTTTTGCACTGTCTGATTCTACTTCAGTATGAAAAAATGTTTCCCATGATTATCATTTTGATTCTCGTTAAGTCCTTAAAAGTTTTCTTGAACATGCGAAAACTCGTAACTTATAAGACTAACTTTTAATTAAAAGAATCTATTATAACCCTATAATTCATAGGATCATCTGGTGACTAGAAAATTTTCACTCTGGATGTATTTTGGCTTGCAAATAATGCTTCATTTTTGCAAATTATTTTCAAGGAAAGGAAAATTCATGATTTTTGACGCTGAGTGGTGTTTCCTAACCCCATGGTGAAAAAAGCAAGGGAAGCAGCGAACCAAACCCACAAAAGGTCATTAAGCCTAAGTTTTGCTTCATATACTGATTCGCGCCTCTGGAGAATAAAGATCGAGCCTAGATCTACGACTAATCTCTTGGCGCCCAAATCTACGGCTCTGATGAGTTTTCAGACCCCCTCGACC
>SNQJ01S0087914.1:0-33609 GCA_010110895.2 Picea sitchensis | reverse complement strand
TTTTTGATCAAAACGACATACCTCTGAAATCTGCCTTACAACCCCAACAAGAAGAAGTGGAGGATTGTGATATAGGAACCAAAGAAGAATCCAGGGTGGTAAAAATATCCAAATTCCTCCCTCCCGAAATAAAAATTAAGTATGAAGACCTACTCAGACAGTATAAGGATGTTTTTTCCTGGTCTTATGATGAGTTAAAGACATACGACACTTTCGTAATTGATCACAAGATACCTCTAAAGCCTGGGTTCAAACCATTTAGGAAAAAGATTAGACAGATCAACCCCATTTTGTTACCCGTGATTGAAAAAGAATTTAAGAAACTTTTAGACGCGAAAATAATAGTACCTCTGAGATATTCAAACTGGGTAGCAAACCTGGTCCCGATCAGGAAAAAGAGTGGGGAAATCAGACTGTGTGTGGATTTCAGGAATCTTAATAAGTCGTCTCTCAAAGACAACTATCCACTGCCCAAAATGGACCATGTGTTAGAAAAGGTAGTTGGAGCCAACCGAATGTCTATGATTGACGGGTTCTCTGGTTATAATCAAATCGCCATGAATGAACAAGATAGAGAAAAAACCGCTTTCACTACACCATGGGGTACGTTCATGTATGATAAAATGGATTTTGGTTTGATGAATGTAGGGGCCACATTTCAGCGCGCTATGGACATCGCTTTCATCGGTGAAAGGGATAAGTTCGTAGTCATTTGTCTCGACAATTTGACGGTTTTCTCTAAAATCGACGAAGAACACTTGATACATCTTAAACAGACTTTCGAAAAATGTCGCAGGTTTGGTCTATCTTTAAATCCAAAGAAATCACATTTCGCCATGCGGGAAGGTAATATTTTAGGTCATATCATATCTAGGGATGGAATCAGGATTGATCCTAAGAGGATTGAGGTGATAGATACTATAAATATTCCCAGAAATGTAAAATAAATTCAATCTTTCCCCGATAGCCAAAACCACAAGGTTCGTGTGTTAGTAACCTGTGTCAAAGTTAAAGGAAAAAACTAAGCCATGGTTAAGTTCCATCAGCAATTCACCACTCGGCGTGTTCTCCTTTAAAAAACTACACTGTCTAAGCCTGAGTCACAAAGTCACGATAAAGATACGAACGTAATTAATTAAACACTTAATCCGAGTTTATCTTCCCTTTTAATTAAAATGTATTATTGCGATCTCGCGGTTTCGCAGCTCGGCATGCAGAATTCCCAGAAACTTACCTTCGAACCTCCGAGTCGCGATATGGAAAATATAAATAATTACTAAATTAATTAAGTGCCTAATCACAATTGCGTTTTTATCAACCAAAATCAATCATCGCAATCTCGGGTGTTAGAGGTTCAAAGGGTTAAAGAAAAAATTCTCGATACAACGAGTACCGAAAGATTAATTGACTTCGGTAAAACTGAATTAATTAAGCCAAATCAGTATCTTTCGTGTTTTGATGATTGCACATTTTACGAAGCACTCTAAATCCTTCCTTATTCGAACTGACATTTCGAACCGCCAAAATTTATGGCATTAATTAGAAATAAGGTGAATCGACATATAAAGATTGGGTTTTTATGGCTAAATTTATTTCTAAACATGATTTGACAGATCTCTTCTAAAAAGTACTGAGTTTTTGAATATATATAGAATTGTTATTCATTATAACAAATGAATTTCTATATTACGCAGAGCACACTTTCTCAGTGAGCTAACTTCTATATGTATATGTATTTTCATCGCAGAAGAGCTAAAGCAAGATCTCTAGCCATGGCCCCACGAAAAGCATCCAAAGCCAGTGTTGAGGTTTTGGGACAAGGTTCGGACAATGTCGCTGATACTTCACCTCGAAGTGTTGACTCGGTCCCAAACTGGTCGTTCGTGTCTGATGTTCTGCAGGCTGAATTAGTGGATTATTCCGATGATTCCAGCGACAATGAAAAAGATGACATAACCACCAAGTATAAGATCGTCATTCAATCGGGAATGCATAAAGTAGCAGCCAAGCCATGACTACTGCCATATTATGATATGGTCCAATGGGAATTAGACCATGTAGACATACCAACCAGAACCATCATGAATGAGCAGAAGGTCACCATCGGGACTTTCAGGCCTGAACATCTGCAAGCCATGTATAAGTTGCCCACAACGTCCGACTTTACATATGGTGTCGAATTCTTGGATGAGTTCAAACAGAAGGAATGTGTGTAGTATGATAAAACCATGTCCAGCTTAATAAAATATTGGGTTTCGCACCCTGCGAAGTTCAAGGCAAACAGTCATGGTTAATATTCAATAGCTTCCTTAGAACCACAGTACAAGTATGTAGCTATGATGACATGCAGATTATATGGGAGAGAGGACACCTCACATTTATTTCTTCCATGGGTGCCTCTAATATTTCAAGTCACTGAAGGTTGTTCCTTCGACTAGGCGAAAATGTTGTCCGATAGCTTGACCAGTCGGGTCACAGAGTATCAGGTGCAGAAAGAGAGCGGAAAAATTGCTTCATTTTTTATGTCTGCATACATTATGGATGTCGTGTGCTTTCTAACACCTTTTCTATTAATGAGATGGAGTTGGACTCTAGCAGAGGACGAGCCTATCCACGTCTATCATTTGAAATTGTGGGAAAACAAAGCGACAGATTTCGTATATGAAATCTTCAACTAGGTGATGGTACTGTTGCATGCCACTATTTTTGGTCACCTGCCACCTAGGATCTTGGACAGTATAGTAAGAAATTTGAGCAGCATAGCTGACTGGTATATAGAAGTCGAATTCTCATATCTTAGAGTTTTCGAGGCTTCTATTCCCCCACATGCATTTCCATTATTCATTCCCGACAAGCTGGCTTGTCATGAGTTTGCTAGACAAACAGTAATCGGTGGCATCAGCAAGGAGCTTAAGGGATACTCGAAGAAGGTGTGGCCACCTTTTCCTGTTCATTTAAATTCATATTCTTTATTATATTTCAGGCATGCTAAATCTGAGGTAGCAACCCTGGAAGACCTAAAGTTGGTCCTTATTGAATACAAGAAGCACGAAAATTCACCCTCGGATGACATTTTCTGAGGTGCGAGATCTTATGCCGAGATTTTAGCTCAGATCCAGACATTGGCACCTGAAGAGAGGGTCGATGTTCTGAAATTCCAAGAACATTGATGCAGTTGTCTTCCTGTAGTATTACAGGGTGAGAATCCGAGTACAGCGGAGGTGAAACAAAAAGATGTTGAAGGCTCCAAGTATGCAACTCTAGGTCAAGAAAAACACCAGGATGAGAGAGAGAAAACTAAGATTCTAAAAGAAGAGATAAAGACTCCTGACCCACCAAAGAAGTAGAGTTCGGTTACCACTCTGGGACAATCAGCGAAGCAAATCGGAGATCCTATCACATCGGTTACTCCCTTACAGTTGACTCAGGACAATATTGACGCAGGGTGGATCTTCAATGAAGATTTGAGGCCTATAAGGGTGGAAGAGCTCCCTCCAAATGAGTTTTTCTTCGATAAGAAAAGAAAGGCAGTGGTAAAAAGAGAATTCTACCAGGAAGAGGAATCGACAGTCAAGAAATACAAAGTTATGACTAATGGGAAGGACAAGAAGAATGAACAGTTCTCAACAGAAATAGTTGGGACATTAGGTGCATATGCCACAATGAACCAATTTTCAGTCAGGGTTTTGAAAAACAGCTTAAACGAAAAAATCGCCTCATCAAGACCCTTGAAGCTAGACTAGCCACAACGATAGAGACTGCCAAAGACTAGGCAAGTGTAGGTATAGAGCAAGCAAGGTTGGCCAATAAAAGTGATATTGAGCAGCTCAAGACTAAGCGCGAACAAGCATAGCTGGTGGTTCAGGATGGTCAGATGCAAGCGAGCCAGCAAAAAGATTTGATCGAATAGCTACAGGCTAGGGTGGAAATCACCGAAAGCAAAGTGATAAATATCAGGATGTTCCAATCCTAGGCGATGGATATTTGGAGCAGAGTCTCTGCAGCCCAACGAAATTTACTCGCCAAGGTAGAGGCAATTTGGGACAACTGCTTGCTGGTTAATCAAGTTTTGGAGAATTTAACTGCTAGAGAAAGGGAAGTTGGAGCAGCACGGGTCGCCTTCCAAGAGGCTGTGATAGCCACAAACAACAGAGATTCGGGAAGAACTCCCAGGTTCACCATTTCATAGCAGACCAGAGGAAACATTATATTGAAAGAATGGGATCACAACATCTCGGAAGGCAAGCTGAAAGCCAAAAGGGTAACAAATTCCTTAGAAGAGGCCTTTATTTCTATAAATGGTAATCTTCTAGGCATTGATAGCGAAGGTAGTGTCGAGGCATTGATTCAAATGAATATGGCAAAAATATCGCCTGATTTAAATGAAAAAGAGGAAAGAGATTCGTCCAAGATCTCCCAAGTGACTATGGCAGACATAGTCCAACTAGACAAATGCATGATTAAACCAAGCGCGCAATTATGCGCTATCGACATCATAGACAGACAGATGGAAGACAGGTTGTCGCAATTAGCCCGAGATTGTTACTCTTTTGAAGCCAATTGTCAAGCAGAACCGTCACGACCGATATCTCGGCTGGTCGAAAGATGTGTCACCTGTACCGAGCACGCACGAGGACAAGCTTCTGGCACCAAGTAAAGACAGAGTAGAAGAAATGGAGTGATTTCTCTCCTCCCTATCATAACTGAAAATTTTGCAACGATTGAGATTCTATATTATTGTAAAACTATATAACTACACCATAGAAAGAAAGAAATAGGGCTGGACCTTTTTGTGTCTATTGTAACAGAGTTTTAACATTTTGAGAATTAATACAAAGCAAATCTGAAGATTCTCAATTCCGTCACGACTGTTTTATGAGTTTGTTTTCTTGTATCTCATATTTCGTTTCATTTCATATTCTTATCTGATGAATGCTTCGCTATAATTTAGTACAACCTCTACTATAGCGAATGAATTTTGTTTTTCTATATTGTTTACTATTTTTCCTCTGTACCAACTCTCAACAGGTGTAAGACCAGTCAACACTTTCAGAATTCTATATATATTTTATGCTTCATCGGGTTATTTCCTTACATTTTTCTTCTTTTGTTTATACGTGAGATTCTCCCTTGATAGGAGCCTTACTCAATAGATAGCTAAATGTTTTCTCCCACCTCATACAATTTTATTAAATTATAAACCAGTTACGGGAAAGAGCCTTTGATTTTCACCCCGTTTTTATTCCTGAAACTGTAAACTCTCTTTTATACGACCGAATTGAGACAACACTTAAATTCTCCCTTTGAATTTTTCTTATTTAACTGTTCCTCCATGACTGTCCCTGTACCAAATCAGCCCAATATCGAACCCGGATTATCAAATCAAACACACATTGCCTTAAACCTTTTCGATACTATTCTTAAAACAGCCACTACCCGGGTTGAACTCGAACGTTCATGGGCAGCGATTGAACAAGATATAAACATCCAAGAATAGTGGGAAGCTATACAACGCCAATGCAGAAATCTTCCTTAGTTTCCCTTGCCGAAGGTTGACATTTCTTTCTTCTCTACCCTTTACCCACTTTCAGATGCTTAGACATTGTACTTCTAAGCCTTAAGTACGGACTCTGGAACAACAGCTCTCAGTTCCTCCTCTTCTTTCTTATTTTGTTCTACTCTTTCTTTTAATTAAATTTCCTCTTATTTCCTATTTTATTGTGCTTCTTTGGATCTTTTTTCATCCTCTATTATGCCCCTGTGTTGAGAGATACTTCCTCTTCTGAATATTAATTCGTCATAAGTTCTATCTCTGCGATGGATTTCTTCTTCTTCCCGGTTTTTTGACTCGTAATTCCATATATAATTGCGGTTATAGTAGTTCATACTGACGATTCATCGAGGGTCATGTCTACATGATATTTCCTCTCCGCAGCGATATGAAGCCAGGGTGTTCACATCTTCCTATGATTTTTTTATTTCTTTGAATGAGTATGAACCTACCCAGAGCGGGAGAGGTGGCCAAATTGTTTTCTTATCTCTATACAAAAATGAACCAACTCTGTGTATCATTGTCTAATAGGCGATTTCCTGCAAAACCAACCTTTCCAGGATAAATTTAGGGAGCATATGAGGGGATTTCATGGTCCTGTAAACCCTGATGTATGTTCTATATTTGAGTAGGAACCAATCACCTACTCTCCCTACAATTTCCAGAGCTTTTTCAATCATAGAAGGTGTCGATGAGTAGAATAGGAGTTGGTAAAGAGGAATAAAAAACCGTCACATGCTTTCTAGTACTTGAACTGATATTTGTGCTCCCACAACACTTTGCAATAGATATGAATTGGAGGATCAATTGATTTCCATGCCCAACCCATCCCTAGGTATGTGTGAATCACACACATCATGTCCAATAAATAGGATGACAAGTGGAAAATAGGGAATTTTCTGGGAGCCATGTATTTGGCCATGATGAGTGATTATTTTAGCATTGAGGACATAATATTTTCTTGTTTGAACGATCATCTCAAGGATGTAATATAATAAATCAGGGGAATCCAAGACATTTTGAATTTTTGTGTGTCTAGTTCCTTATAGAGTCTACACAACATGAACACTACATATTGATATGGTAGCATGAGAGAATTTGTGGGGTACTCATTTGAATTCCTAGTTTTGAAATGTTTTCCAAGTTTGTACCATTCCTTTAAGAAGTCCCTAGGGCTGTGAGGAAAATCCTTCACTAGCTCATCATCCAAGGTATTGTCTCCCTCTTCTAAGTGGTAGCAAGAAAAAATTGTCAAGGGTTGGAAAGAACCAACTGGGAGGCATTTTGCATTGATTATATGTCTTCTTTCTAACTTGGAAGGATTTATTATTCACAGGATAGATCTCTTGATGGCCCTGTATAGCGCAAGATCATGATATTTCTATGGAAGTTGAGGGAAGTTTTGATTATTGAACATTTTATAAATCTCCTCCCATTTGAATGCAATCTCTTTATCAATGAGGCATTTGGTATCTTCATATACCGGCCTTGGTGTATCAATATATTTTTCCTCCTCATCCCTACCCATGGGAATCTCTTCAATGGGAGTATTTTATGCGTTATGGGATCCTTTTCTAGGTGGAAACATGATCGTATCTGCAACCAAAATGTTATATCACCACAAACAAGTTTCATCATTAGTCGAGGTGATATTGAAAAATAAACATAAAGAATGAAAAATATATGATCCTTCTACTCCCAACAGAAATAAGTTTTGTGGGAAGAGGACCATTTGGATGCATATCTAGAACTTTATGATAGTTTTCTTGGGCATCGACATGAATGTGGTTTCCCTGTCGATAAAATTTGTATTGGTGAGGAAAACCTTTTCTGGTTCGCTAGAATACTTGTTTGGTTGCATGTTTACTTGTCGATATCTCCAATTGTTGGGTTATATTGGTTCCTCGCACTCTAATATACACTGCTTCTTCCCCATAATGTTAATAAAATATTAAGAGGAGGATTGGGGGGGCGACCTTTCCTCAAGAGTTTAAGGTCATGAGGGTTTATTGAATAAAATATAGAGCCGAGGGGACGAGTAAAATCCTGAGGGGTTTAGCACTAAAGCTATGGCATGAGAGAGGTTGGCCCATAGGACTCCATCAATCCCTACAATTATCGATTATGTGAATGTGGGATGGGTGCATTATTAAAAAATGATTATGTTCTAATGTTCCTAACCCCCCTTCTTCTTTATATATTGCATTTGTGGTTTTTTTCCCAATTTTAAACCCTTTTAAAATCTATGGGAGGGAAAAGTGAAAATTGTTAAGGATTAGTCGATTCGATTTGTCCCTTCTTTTTAAAATTGGATTAGGCTCAAATAGAGAAAAATGAACGATGTACATCAGATTTTTTTTAAAAACATCATACATGTGACCGACGTGCTCGAAGTGTTAGGACAACGTGAAGTCAGAGCATTTGGAGCTAATAATTGGGAGATTAGAGGTTAAATGTCGTCAAGAGGAGGATTTATGATCTAAGTGGATATTGGTGGCCACCTACCTCTTCCAACTGGCTCACATACAATTTTCATCTTGGCAGTTTGTTTTCTATCTTTTTTGGGTCTGAAACTTCCAGGGCCATTTTGAGGCCCTAAGCAACATTTTTTGGGCCCACCATAGTCACATTGTAGATGGAGTCAAAGTGTTATGGAAAAATGTGTATTCCTCGGATAGACATTTCCAATGGGATATCATGCGCCTAAAACAGAGATCGTATGCAAACGTTACAACCTCGGGAAGTTGGTGTACCAACTTAACCCATCGGGGCCCACATGACTTTTGGTGCTTCATCTCGTAGGGTTAGGTTTTTTTATGTGTAGGGTTTTGTGATTACTTCTTGATGCTAAAAATTCATGGAGGCCTCATTGTAAGAGGCTCAGGAGAATGCACGTAGCCGCCACATCTCTTCTCAGAGATTAGCTACCACCATTCGAGCAAGTTGTTTCATTATGCATTTTTACAATTTCAACAAATTTCTTTATTGAATAGAAGTTAAGTTTCACTATGTCTTTGTTATTGTTCATTATATCTTTGTGTTAATGTTATATATCTATGTTTCATTTCGTTCCTCTCATAAATTTGAATCAGTGGTATCAGAGCGGTCTACTCTTCATTTGTTTCTTTGTGCATGTCCCCAATGAGGTTAGGGTATAAGCAGTTGGGACTCGAACTAGTTGAGCCTTTGAAAGATCAACCTCATTGAACCCAACGGTCGGCCATGGGGGAAGAAAAGAGAGACTATGGGGTAGGATATCCCTTCAAATTGTTGCTAGAGGAATCCCTCACATGATAGAGGAACGAAATGATGGATAAATTTGCGCAAATCCTTCAACGACTTCCAACATGCAACACATCTTCCTCGAGTGGAGGCGCCGCCCCATTCAAGGTACAGATCAATTTCGATATTCCTATATTTGAGTTAGATAGATGCATATTTTGTAGATAAATGGTTAAACCTTCTAGAAGGGTATTATTTTTTCCATAACTTTTCTGATAGAGAAAATATTACATTTGCGCTCCTTAAGGTCGTCTCCCATGTCAAATATTGGTTGGAAACATTATGTGCAGTTGCACCCACTTGGGGTTATTTCAGGGATGTTTTTAAGGAACAATTCTACCCTGTTGGACGTTATGATGACTTATATACAAGATGGACCACACTGCAGAAAGAATATGATCCATACCTTGTGAACCAAGATGGGTATCAAAGACTCTGAGCGACATCCAATGCTCAAGTACCGTGACGGTATACATAGATACGTCTAGACATAAATGTAGTTTATAGGCATCTCATCCTTGGGCGTGACCTATAGATATGTTTTCAAAATCGAGAAGAAGCTTAAACAAAAGACGTGGTCATTTGGGTCTGCGAACCCCTCATAGCAGAAGTTGGTAAAAGGTAACCCCAACCCATAGAACAAAGGATGGAGAAAGGATGGACAACCTCAAGACAACCATTCTAAGACGCAAACAAAGAAGGACAATGGGAAGAAAAAGAAAGACACTAGGAAGTGGTGCGAGTTACATAAGAGCCCCTATCATAACATCATTGAATGTCGCTCAAAGAAGTCATTGGTGGCCGAGGTGAAAGCATCTGAATCAGATGTGAGTTTCAACTCTAAGTCAAAACCAGAAAAAGGGAGACGAATCATTAACACAAAACCCAATGCCACCATTGCTACCACCAAGATCTATCCCAATGAACCTGATGAACCAGAGGAAGGTGAGCACGTCTTTCATTCACATATGTGGGTGAAGGGTACTATGTTTCCATTCATCGTTGATAGTGGTAACTAGAAGAACCTCATCTCAGTGGAGGTCGTAAAGTAGTTGGATCGGCCAACAACACCGCACCCATAGTCGTACACCATCAGATGGATCCACCAAGGGAGTGATCTCCACGTCAATCAACAATGTCATATGTCCTGCGTCATCAAGCCCTTCAAAGATGAGGTATTGTGTGATGTCTCACCTCTCAAATTTTGTGATATTCTTTTAGGCCAACCTTATTTATGGAAACGTTATGTTGCATATGAATCTAGTCCTCGTAGTTTATTATTAATTTGAACAATAAATTGTACAATATACCTAAGGTAGTCCCACCTACTACCATTTCCTTGATCTCTTCCAAGCAATGCAGGAAGGTCATCTCTTAGACCAACAAGTTTTTCTTCTTTGTGATTCATGCTCAAAGTGAGTGGAAGGTTGTAGCCACATCCATGGCCTATGTGGCATGTCTCTCCATGCAGCAAAAGAAAGTGGATAAGGTCATGGAAGAATACAAATACATCATTTCCTCACCCACTAGGGTACATCTACACTGCCAAGTCAAGCATTCAATTGATCTAAACCTCAACACACCATTACCCAATGGGCCAGTCTATCACTACTCTCTATCAGAAAATGAGGAAATCAAGTTCCAGATCTAATATCTTCTCGAAAAGAGGCACATTCAACGAAGCTCATCACCTTGTGGAAGCCCAATCATGGTTCTGTAGAAGAAATATGGGGCCTAGCGAATCTACATTGATTATCGGGCTCTAAATAAAATCACAATTACGAACCGATACCCAATTCCTCGAATTGTTGATATCCTTGACTAGCTCAAGGGGGTCAAATACTTCAGTAAGATTGATCTGAAGTACAGCTACCACTAGGTCCCAATGGAGCAAATCGATGTATGGAAGACTACCTTCAAGTCCAAAGATGGTATTTTTGAATGGTTGACCATGCCCTTTGGCTTCAAAAATACCCCAACAACTTTCATGAGGATGATGGACAATATCTTGCAGCCTTTCACCAATTATTTTGTGGTGGTGTATTTGGATGACATCCTCATCTTCAACAAGAGTTGGGAGAAACACTTGCAGCATATTTAGTAGGTTTTGCACACTCTACAACAATACCAACTATATGAAAAATTGTAAAAATGATCCTTCGGCTAAACAAGGTCCAGTACCTAGGCTACATTGCTAATGAGAACAGGGTGCATGTCGATCCAGCCAAGATGTAGGTCATTCGTGATTGGCCAGCACCGACCACACTCACTAAGCTTCAAAACTGCTTAGGCCTTGCCAATTTATATCACAGGTTTGTGTTGGGATTCTCCCACATTGCATGGGCCCTTAGCCAAGTGACCAGGGGTGGTGGAAAGGTAAAGTTTGTGTGGGTCCAGTCACAACAAAAAGTATTCGATGATTTGAAGCAATTCTTGTGCTCAGCCCTAGTTCTCTCTTTACCCGACCTGCAACAACCTTTTGAGATTGAGACAGATGCTTGAGACTATGTTGTGGGTGTAATTTTCACTCAGTACGGACATCCTATGGCCTATCATAGTGAGACACTATCGAATATTGTTCATAAGTACCCCAATTATGACCAAGAAATGTACTCCATTGTACAAGCCTGTTGTCAGTGGAGGCATTACATTCTCGGGAAGGAGAAAATCATCCACACTGACCATAAGTCTCTTTGGTCCATTCAAACATAATGGAAATTGTAGAATGAACACCATCAGAAGTGGTCCACACACTTGCATCAATTCCATATCAACATCAAGTATAAGACAGGGAGCATTAGTTGTGGCATTGACTGCCTTAGTCATCCTCTTGTTGCAACACTAACCATGGTGCTACACTCCTACAAACATGAGACTTCTAGATGGCCCCAACTCTATGAGAGAGATATTGACTTCGCCACTACCTACCATATGTTGGGCACAAACACAACTGTCACTGATTTCCATCTTCAGGAAGAGTTGTTGTGCCATCTAGTGTCCCATTAAACAAGCGAGAGAAGATGATTTGGGAAGCTCACTACAGTTGGGTGGAAGGAAACTTCAGTGTAGAAAAGACAATGGCAGTACTGCAACAACATTTCTATTGGCCAAAACTTCAACAGAATGTCAACAAGTATATCAAGTTTTTCATAGCCTGCACCATTTCCAAACCAACTATTAAGAAACAAGGCATGTACACCCCTATTCCTACTCCCTAAAGGACCTGGGGATCCATCTCGATGGAATACATGTAGGTATTTCCTTCAACCAAGTAGGGAAATGACTGTGTTTTTGTGGTTGTTGATCAATTTTCCAAGATGGTGATTTTGGCCGCCTACAAGAATAGAATCATAGAGGAGGCCACTGCCAAGATCTTCTTCAAACGAGTATGGGTACATTTTTGGATACCACAAACCATCATCTCATATCAATAAATTCAGTTCCTCAGCATATTCTAGTCGAGCCTCTGGTCACGAATGCACACCAAGCTCACCAAATCCACTGCCTTCCACCCCCAAACGGATGGCCAAACTGAGGTTGTCAATAGGATTATCGTGCATATATTGAACATGTACAATTCCAAGCATCTACGCACATGGGATGATATTCTTCCCTATGTTCATCACAGTTACAACATAGCCATACATAGCTCAACCGACCATAGCCCCTTTCAGGTGGGGTTGAAATTTCAACCATTGGGTCCCATGGATGTTACACCACCCCTTGTGTCCAAACAAGCAGAATCATCCCATGCTCAAACCGAAGTCGTCAAAGCCACCTGATTCATTGAATGAATCCAACACATCCACCAACAAGTTTGGGATATTTTACAGTAGTTCGATTCCAACTACAAGCAACGCCATGATCAACATCGAGTGCCACACAAGTTTTAGGTGGGAGATAAAGTTTGGTTGCACTTGTAGAAAGAACGCCTTATAGGAACCCATCAGAAGCTTCATCCACTCTGCTATGGAAGTTACACCATCACCAAGGTTGTGGGTGACAATTCTTTTGAACTCAACATTCCCCCCTTCTTTGGCTTGCACCCAGTGTTTAATGTGGACCTCTTTCGACCATACTTTCCACCATTATTGGACAACTCCGAGATAGTAGAACAATTGTCACTGATAGATATCAACCCTAATCACATGGAACAAACATCCATTGATCGAATCATGGACACATAGGTTGAGGGCACTTGCTAACAGAAGCTTCAACTTTATCGTGTTGTCAAATCAGGGCAGCTCTTACACCAAGGCAAGTGGCTCACCCGGGGCCAAATTCAACAAAAATTTCCTCATCTAATGGGGGAAATCAATGCAATGGAGACCATTTCTTCCTAAGGGGGGAGGATTGATTCAAGTGGATATTGGTGGCCACCCACCTCTTCCAACTGGCTCACATACAGTTTTCATCTTGGTAGTTTTTTTTCTAGCTTTTCGGGTCGTAAACTTCCAGGGTCGTTTTGAGGCCCTAAACAACGTTTTTTGGCCCGTCACAGTCACACTATGGATGGATTCAAAGTGTGATAGAAAAATGTGTATTCCTCAGATAGACCTTTCCAAAGGTCTATCGTGTACCTAAAATGAAGATCGTATGCAAAAGTTGCGACCCCAAGAAGTTGTTGTACCAACTTAACCCATCGGGGCCCACATGAATTTTGGTGCTTCATCTCCTAGGGTTAGGTTTTTGGATGTCTAGGGTTTTCTTATTACTTCTTGATGATAAAAATACTTGGAGGCCTCATTGTAAGAGACTCAGCTGAATGCGTATAGCCACCACATCTCTTCTCAAAGATTATCTACCACCATTCAAGCAAGTTGTTTCATTCTTCTTTTTTACAGTTTCAATAGATTTGTTTATTGAATAGAACTTAAGTTTCATTGTATCTCTATGTTAATGTTATAGATTTGTGTTTCATTTCATTATGCTCATAAATCTGTATCAATTTATCTCATTACAACTATTTACGTGGTTGAATGATAGTGCAAAGGGGTGTAACGAGGTTTAAAACTTTAAAAAA
Organism: Picea sitchensis; assembly: GCA_010110895.2. NCBI lineage: Eukaryota > Viridiplantae > Streptophyta > Pinopsida > Pinales > Pinaceae > Picea > Picea sitchensis. The sequence goes on along the minus strand of SNQJ01S0087914.1, from coordinate 19,753 downwards.
ACATTTTAATATACTTTCTAGGCATTATTGGCACACAAATGGAGTATTTATTGGTGTGATGTGATCGCCTACATAGGTGAAAGGGATGTGAGTCCCGCCATTGTATCAGTGTGGAGAAGTGATCCTCGTGCCAGTGTGTCGAAGGGAGAAATTAATTTTTCCTCTGATATATCAGGACACAAAAATTAATTTGGCTTCCAGTATGGGCTTAAGTGTATCGATCCCAAGATAGTGAATGAGCTCTGTTGTATCAGGGAGAAAAAGAGATTGTGTTCTGGTGCATCGGTGCCAAAAAGAGATGGAATTTTGTTGTTCCGGAGAGAAAAAGGGAATCAAACTTCGATGTATCCGTGTCAAAAAGCAAATTGGATTCTCATATGTCAGAGCCAAAAGGAAATTGAGCTTTCGATGGGTCCAAAGGGAAGAAAAACCCCAAAGTGTTGGAAGATTTATGTTCATTCCAAAGGGAAGAAACCCCAAAGTACAAAGATTTATAATCATTGGGTGAGGATACAATATTTTGAATATGGATAAAGGCTGGCGTCGCTGAAAACCAAGCTTCTAATTTAGACAACAACAAAAGGAAATTCACCTCGGACACTATGTATATTGGAGGATGAAGAGAATCTTCAAATAATGGATTTTGAACAAGGAAAAAAAAAAAAAACCTCGAAACTTCAACAAAAAAAGGAAAATGTTTCTCAATAACCAAAAAAAAGATAAAAGGGTGAAATCATGAAGATGGGTTACACCTCCTCTTGTTTGTTTTATGAGAAAAAATTGTATTTTCAATAAAGTTATTCAACTTCTAAGATACAAAAGTATTTTTTTATTTAGAATTTCACTTTACAAGAAAAACAAAACTTGTGAAGAAATTTTGTTAGCTTTCGAATGACTATTATTTTTCTCAAATTTTTTTATCACTTATTTGATATAATAATTTGACAATTGTTTAACAAGATGTTCCTTAAACATGAAAGTGATGATAATGGGTTATTTTCTACAACAATGTATCTAATATTAAACTTGTGTTTTTAAGAAAAGAATATATTGCAACAATCTACGTGAGATTCTATTTTGTCATGACTATAATTTTGAATCTTAATGGATGAATATTACACTTTGTGAACTTTTTAAGTTGACCGTTTTAAAAACATTGCAGAGTTTTAAAACATGTTTTTCTACACGCTGTATCTATCTTAATTTTTACTTAAAACTAAAATCTAAATATACCCTTTTGAAAAGAACAGCTTAAGGATTGCGAATATATTTTTTTCCAAATTTTTCATCGTATATTTTTAGAGATACCGATATTTCATTTCATTGAATCATAATGCCTGCTGAAAATATTATGTAGTGATTTTTAAAAAAATTAAATAAAAATTAGATAAAATAAAGAAAAATGAAAAAACAAATTATAGGAATTGAAAGTAGATTCACTTTTGAAAATGCTGGCGTCATTTTCGAAACAAAATTCTCAATATTTGCAGGAGCCCACAACCTCCAAAGTTCATGTGTTAGCAATTCGTATTTTTCTTTTCGTAAGACCAATTTCTTATGTTTTCGGCCTAAAAAACTAATATTTCGCCCTGAAAGAACAATCTAACTAAAACCGCCAAATTGAATGGTTTCCGAAGGTTTTCAAACCAAAAACCTTCTTTCTAGTCGAAAGGATGTTGAGCCTAATCATTTCGGTCGGGAAAAATGAAAAGACACATTGTATCATTTCATTTCACACCAAATTGTATAAATAAGCTTTCAGCCAATCACATTTAACACAATTCATCTGATGGACGGACATATATGAGCTCAAAGATAGGGATTTCAAAGCATTTATATTAATGCATTGCAACTCCGATTCTTTCTTTCTTTATTTCTCCCTCTATTCCATAGGCTTAAACGTAGGATCGATATCGATACATGGTGGTGTTCTAGAGCACTTAAACAAAGTTTCAATTCATCTTCTGGTTTCCTTTAAGCTGAATAAGGTAATCGATGTTTGTTCAAGTTTTGTTGGAATAACAATTTATATGTTGAAATATAAATGTTGAGCATTTTTCAAGTCGAAGTCTTTGTTGAACATATATTTTATAGATAACTATAAAATTCATGGGAAACAAGTTTTTGCATGAAAATATGATCTCACCCCGAGACATACCGCGAAAAATTCCAACAAAAATGAAAGAGTTTTACCTGAGAAAGAAACAAGAACGTAAATATTCAAGAAATAAAACAATGATAATGTCAATAGAGATTTTCGACAAGAAGAAGTTCAACCAAATATGCATACACATATGATGATCAAAGACATCTACAGCACACTTTGGGACTGTATTCAGAAAGTACGTAATTCAAAGTATAGAATCTAAATTTAAAATATTGTAAATTTAATATAATTGATTGTAATTACAAATTGATGTTTTCAAAAAACATAAATAGATTTGTTTCAAAATGTCGATGAAGTCGTTGAAAACTGAAATTGAAGGTAGAAAAACGCTGAAACTGAAATTGAAGTAGAAGTTTAATCACCTATAGGTATGTACATAAATTTAGATAATACAAGATGAACACTCAAATATATATAATTTAGTGAATTTATGTTCGTATTATGTTTTTTTTAACATAAACTTTAAATTGAAATATGCGTGAGAATCTATCAACATTGATGATGAAATATTAGAAAATGTTAATATATTGAAATTTGGGAAGAAAAAGCTAAGCATTATGGACGTAAGATATCAAACTAAGAATATGTATAATACTTTTCAAAGATGAATTAGTAACAAGACAAGCTCAACTTTTATTTTGTCTAATGAAGTCAAGAAAGTTAAAAGAAACTACATCATTATTACCGGGTAGTCAAAATGACAAAGGATAAAGGTGACATAGAATGTCTTTGACAATATAACTAGTGTATTAAAATCTTTTGGAAAATCTCTAAAAGAAGAATGCATGTAATGAGCATGTGAAATGATACAAACAACATTTGTTTCATCTAGCAATAAAAAAGATCGTTTGACACTAATACATGGAAAAATGATGGGAACATCAAGAAAAACATTGCAAAAAAAATTGTGTTTCCAACAGATGTAAATGATGAACTGGGTTGCCGTGGGGACGCTGATTTCAGACAACCCTACAAAGATAGAGACTCTGCGTAAAATGTTAAAGAATTGGCTCATAATTGTTGGTTGGAGAATAGTTTCACCAATATACAAGGGATGGTTGCAAACGAAGAATAACATGAACAATATGAAGAACATCCAAAACATATACTGCCAATGACACAAATAGAAAGAAAGTTTTCAGTAAGTTCAAAGAAGAGCACAAAGAAGTTAAAATTTCCATCAATAATTCTAGTAACAAAACCATGGTTTGTTAGACCCATCATTGTCCGTGACATGTGTTTTTGTCATTATCATGTGAAGTTTGAGTTGTATTATGACACTTTTTGGATTTTGGTAAAACTTTATGTGGTTGTGTTCATCTCCTTCCACATCTGTTTTTATCCAAAATTTATGTGAAAGAGAGGATGATGATTTATTTTACAAAAAAAAAAAAAAAAAAAATGTGTTGGTTGAAAGAAATGTGATCATTGTGAAATTAAATTTTCTTTCATTCAAAGTATCATATTGACATGAATCTTCTCTCATCAATCATTTCTAATATAAGAGTCAATTGAAGAGATATGAATATATGAGCAACATGGACTCCACACATTCTTCAAATGTTATTTCCAAAGGACTGATTTGAAGGTAGATAAAATTAGCGTGATAGAATTTTGAAGAAGTTTGAGGAAGAAAATCTATAAATACACCAAGCATCTACATAGAGCTCCAAATGGAAAGATCTACAATTCAAACAATCTCGTGAAGTGCTTCCACCAGGGACAATTTTGTTCAGAAGCTGATTTTGCGAGAATTACACATTCGCTAAAATAAAAAGAAATACGAGTGAATATTATCATTCCGTGGATCAAGTCACCATATTTGTCCACGCTCTATATAAACATGTCAATGGAGTCTTCCAAATATACACATGTTATTGGGTATCATCACTTTTATATGAGTGATGATTGAGCACAATTCCACACATTATGTACAACATTGTTTTGATGTAAAATTTCATGATTCGCTGAAAGAACGTGAAATCATATTCGATCGACTTTGGATATGGTCTGATGGGTGTGAGGGTCATTTCAAATCTGCATGATCATTCCCATTGGTCATTCATAAAAATTAAACATTACACATTGTTGGAATTAAACATTACACATTGTTGAAAATTCTTTGAGACTCGTCATGGAAAATGAGAACACGACAATGCAAGGGCATGTATAAAATGAACACTTCAAAGGTATAAGATGAACCCTCATGCCGATCGATTTGAATCAGCTAAACAAGTTGTTGAATGGTAACATGGCACTAAGCCATGAATATAATCCACACAAGGGATGCCAGTGTCTATGTATAAATGTTACATGTATGTATAGATACATAAATTTGAACGCAGTTCAAATTTATATTCCTCCTCAATCTTCAATCATTTTCTTAAGAGATTTCAAGTTAACAAGTTCTTGCTCCCAAAAGTGCATTGTTTGGTATGTTGGAATCAAAGATATAAATAGATCAATCCAATATGACACCACTGGACAAGAAAATGCATTCACTAAAACAAAATGTTTTCAAATGGTTTTCATTTCCCCATGTAATTTAAAATGACTTCTTGTTTCTTTAGTTTGCATAGAGGACAATGTGTAATCACCAGATATTTAAATGCAGTGATATGTTAAAGCTTTGGAGACATAATCAACTTAATGAAAAAGGGAAATGCCACTTGCAAGCTCAGAGGATATGGAATCAAATGAAACCATAGTGTCACTGATGGCGATAGAGTTTTTCATCTTGTTAGAGAAGGTAAAATTCTTTTTATGTTTTAATTTTTCAAATAACTCAGATACATACTTGTGTGATAATTCAATACCTAATTATTTGTTGTCCAATATATCCACTATTTTCTGTAGGAGATATTGTTTCCATTTGTTGCAACTGTGAGACAACACCTGAAAACATGAATGTTATTTGATGCATGCAATCTAACAAAAGATGAGGCCATTAGAAGATTTTGATGATAACGGTTTTATATATATGAAAGAGATCCATTGTATTGAAATGGTATTTTTTTCAAGAAACACATCAAACCGATACTCATGTTCACTTTCAAGACTACCAAATGATGTCACTTAGCCAATAATATAGTCATTTGGTATGTGCAACGCATATAAAGTTAATAGAAGTTCAATAAAAAAAAAAAAAAAAAAAAAAAGTTAGAAAATGGAAAATGTCCAAAAGCTCCATCATGGAATCCTAATAATTGAAGATGGAATACTGGGACACGTGGTTTTTAAACCAACTTGACACATGTACATTCCAAATTTTTATTTTTCATTGAAAGTACATTCCAGATTTTGATAACTTGTTTTGACTATCTTCAAACATATTCAATTATGATATTTATAAAAAGGGCACTATGTATAAAAAACTCACTAAACTACACCCCAATTAGCACCTAAATTTATATTGTTAATACTTACAACCTTATTAGTATAGGATTTAGGGAACCACTAATTTGTATGGAAGTGAAAGAACCTTTTGGTAATCCTATACCCCTATCGATACCCAAAGTATGTCATTGGGGAATTTCACCCAATTATTATAGAAGTAAAGACATGCTTGGGGCACACCTTAATTTACATATATAGGATTGAGACAACAACTTAATGAATTTGCATCTTAGTTAGTGCTAAAACTATGTTCTTGGGATTTAAACAAGAATTAATATAATAGCAAGGGAACCACTTGTGGTGCAACATATTTGAATAAGGGTAAGAGAAGTACTTACAAATTAATGGGGGTGTCATAATTTGACCCAAAAGTATGTTCTTGGGGAATTCCACCCTAATTAGGATATGAATGAGGGAATCACTTGGAAATTTATGCCCTAGTATGTTATAACCTAAATTTGTATAAGAGGGAAAGAACCAATAACCACTGCACCCCTAACTTTACACATGTGATAGAGGAGAACTTACTATTTTAGGGACATGCATTTTATATAATACAATTTATTTTTTCAAGTCAAGAAGTGAGGTATCCTTAGATGCAAGGGATGAAACTAATCCTAACTTAGGCATGCTCACTACTAGGCATATTTACTAGACATCTTTAAGCACTTGATTCGACTAATAGACCCATCATCATATATCCCTCTAATCATGCCCCTTTCTAACATTTGGATGAGACTAATCTTTAAAAAAAGATGGTATTAGGGCAGCTTTATGATATCAAATTTTCATTCCATCCTGTGATTGGAAATGGATCACATGTTAAGACAAGCAAAACATATTTTAATGAAGTTCATTTGATGAGGTTTACTTGCTTTAGAAATGTTGGAACCCATTCCCATATATATGTATTATGGAGCCATCCTCACGATGAGGGTTTTACTTGTTTTAGAATGTTTGAACCCATTCCCATATATTATAAAAGGTTGATCTAGAAACTCCTATTTAAAGAGAAGTTCCTTCACATCTTACATGGTTGGATTTGCTAGAATCTTGCAAATCCTCCCTAGTGATGGATCACCAAGATACCCACTTCTAACTTATAAATGGAACTAACCCTTTCTCAAGCATGTGCATTAACATGACATCTTTATAATACCCAATTACATTGATAGAACTATTAATGTAACATCTTCTAATATATACAAAGGATTCAATATCAAATTAACCTCTACATCTAATTAAAAAATAAAAATTAAAGTATTTTTTTAATTGAATTGTTTTTGATATAAACATTAATGTTTCACAATTATTATATATTTAATTATTCCACAATGTTAATTTATATTTAATTTTAACAAAATTTTAATATAGATGTAATTTCTTTATAGATATTTTATGTCACAATTATTTTATATGAAAATAATTTATTTTTTAAGGTCACAACATTTGTAGGAGAATTTGTTGTTTATAGGATAAGAGATTCTCCATTAACCATTTGATTGTTATTATTTTATAACATAATAATTTATTTTTGTCATGATATTTAATGTAGAAGATTATGTTGTTTATAGGAGAAGAGATTATCCTTTAACCATTTGATTGTTAAGGTGTATGGAGATATATAACCTTCTTCTTTGGTTTTCACCATGACTTCCAAAGTGAAAACACTAATTTTATATTTACAATATTACTTTATAAAAGAAACATGAATTTTATATTTTACCATATTAATTTATACAAAAATTTAATTTCATGTAGAGTAAAATAAAAAGTTTATACACAAATTTAATGTCATGTAGTAAAACCAATTATTAATGTTGAGAAGTATAACACCTAAACTATTTGGTGAATTTTATTCCAAGTATATTGACTTGAACTAGTAAGATAGTATAGTTGATATAAAGAATGAAAAATTGTTAAACACTATTTCATTGACCCTTACTTTTCAATAGTATTTTTTCTATTTTTATTTTAATAATATCATAATAGGTTCAAGGGTATATGAACCTTTAGATGAATATCTCTCATAGCTTTAACATTTTTAATGACTACATGATAAAGCTAGAAGATATATTCACATCAAAGTTCACATACCCTTAATAAAACCAAAAAAGAGTTGAACATCTCTTCCATTTTAAGGTTTTATTTTATCATTAACTTTGTCACTTTGTCAATTTGTCACATCATTTCCCTTGAACATTTTATTACTAGTTAACTTTGCCACCTTTTGACAATAGAATCATATTTTGATAGTACATAGTGAACATAAAAATAAAACATTTAAATTAATACATATGTTAAAAGCATTTAAGAGTTTGATGTTTAATTTAAAAATGCATTGTAAAAAGAGAATACACAAAACATTATACCATTGCTTGTTAACTTTTCCATTCCACCTTTTGATAATACAATCATATTTTTGACAATATATAGTGAACATAAAATCAAACATTTAAATTAATACATATAAAAAGTATTTAAGACTTTGATTGTGTTTAATTTAAATGCATTGTAAAAAGGAGAATATACAAAACATTATTTGACAATAGAATCATGTATTTTTCATATTTTCGATAGTACACAGTGAACATAAATGAAACATTTAAATTAATACATGGAAAACATTAAATCATAACAAAACATTAGTTCATAACAAGTTAACTTTGTCACTTTTTTACCATCAATTATGAAAAATTAAATATATATGAGACAAATTATTTTGAATTCCAATATGAATATATATATATATATATATAAGTATTATTATATATATATATATATATATATATATATATATATATATATATATATATATATATATGTATAATCAAATCTAAATAGTAATATTGTAAAATACATAAGTTCCATATCCATTTTAAGATGATAACAAAAACAAAGACATTTAACTCCAAAAATCTGGACTCTAAGCCATTTCTTTAAGATAGATCACTTCATACATGAAATTCAAACCTCAAGAAAAAAATGATTTTAAAAAAATTAAAATTTTTTTTTTTTTTATATATTTTTTATAATTTTGGAATTCAAAATTGTAATTAAAACAAAATTGACATACATACCAAAAGAGTTAATCGTCATCCTCCAACATACTCTTTCCACAAAATATATTGTAAACATATCTTCCACCAAATATAATTTAGATTATCTTAAAAATAAAACATAATAAAACAAAATAACACATATTAACATATATACCGTGAATTCAAATATTAAATAAACAATAAGTAATAATAATGTAACTACGCTAAACAGATTTAAGCATTCAGTTACTCAATTAAGAGTACATGATTTAAACAACTTGTAAATCTTATCTAAAATCTTAAAAAAATTAAAAAGAAAAATTATGTTCTTGGTAAAAAATAAAATAGATTTATATAATAATCAAATAAATATAAAATCGTATTGAAGAAAGTTCACAAATCTCCTTATTAAGTCATTCTTCCAATAAAATACTTATCTCCTTGTAAAGTCTCAAATCCTTGAGGTGAAATTCTCTTTGTGGATAAGGTCCCAAATCTTGTCCCAAATCCTTGAGGTGAAATTCCCAAGTGGATAAAGTCAAAAATCCTTCAAGTGAAATTCTCATCCCAAGTGATGTTATTGTGTTCTTGTAAAACAAAAGACGTGAGTTAGAGTTAGATAATAATCAAAATAAATATGTAAATGTGTATGAAGATAATCCACAAATCTCCATGTATTAAGTCATTCATCCAAATAAATACTTATCTCCTTATGGATAAAGTTCAAAATCCTTAAGGAAATTCTCCTTCTGGATAAAGTTTCAAATCCTTAGATGTAATTCTCATCCCGTGTGTTGTTATTTGACTATATTTACACAACAATAAAACACTATTCTCCTCATTAGTTAAATACTTCTTTTTCCTTTCCAAGTAAAGGTCATATAATCAAATTTCAATGATGCCCTTTCAAGCTAAAGGACACATACCTACATTAAGCAATTCTTCCAAAAATAAATACCTATTATCTAAAAAAGTTCACAAATCTCCATTTTAAAAACTATTCTTCCAAAAAATACTTATATTCTCTTTCTTCGTGGAATAGATGTTCTCATATAATACTACACCTCACTCTTTCTTGGACAAGAAAGCAAGAAATGCAATCTAGGAAAATTTAGAAACTTTCTCTTTTTAGTGGGATAGAATTCGTTCTCAAATATTCAAACATATTCAAGTTCGTAAAAATTAGGAAGGTCTTCATCAAGGATCTAACATTAAATAAGTTCGAACGTACACCATTTAAGATAACGCATAAACTTATTAGAAGTTCCCTCTGCTATAATTTAAAATAATTTAGGAAAGGCTAAAATATAAATTTGACAAAATAAAATTTGATAAAAGTCAAGAACATACATTTATGAATCATCCTAAATGGACACATCATTTCCTAATTTGGGTGCTTCCTCAATCCAAATCTCCCTCCCAACCGTGTAATTTCCTTTCTCCACATAGCCTATATAACACATTTCAAATTTAAAATTTTAAAATTACATTCAAAATGATTATATAACACATTAACTTTAAATGATTTTAAGACATTAAATGATACCTTTGATCCCCGCCTCTCTCTTCAAACTCTCCCATTGAGAATTGAGACAAGCATTCCCAAGTAATAGGAGATGGAATAAAGAGTTGTGAACAACACAAATAAGAACTAAATCTAGGATTCAATAATTGTAATTATACAAAATTATGTGCAATGTTGTTGATATCTTATTCAAAAGAGTGAGATTGAACAACTATTAGAAAACTCATCTAAATCAATCCATCCAAATTCAAAAATGTCGAATCAACTCCCCTACCAACTAGAGCATCGTTTAACATATCTACAAACTACAATTAATGCATGCCAGCTAAACTTGATCATTTCTATAGAGACAAGGATATCTAAATCTATAACTCTAAGTAAACTATCATAAATGCGCCAAATTTTCCTAAATAGATCAAGATACTAATCTGTTGTTCGGTTCATCATTATAAATGACCTCTTTCCAACCATCCCGACAAAATTTTTCATACTCTAAAACTTCTTCTGCCGACATTGCATCTAAGTCTACATCTATTTTATCAAATGTAATGTGGTTTCTTAGGAATGGGTCAGCTTCCTCTCAATGCTTCATGCCAATATCAACACCATAAACATAGCTTCCAAATTTTTTCTGATTGCAATCCGGCTCTTGCCAACTTCCGATGTAGCCTAGAACTTCGAAGTGATGCAAATGCCCCTGTTGGTCAAGGTACTAAAGTTTGTGGAGGCATCGACATTGTCGACTTCTGGATATGCTCCTTTGTGATTATATGTATGTCATTTACCAGTACCATACTATTTGGACGATAGACTAGTATAACTGGTATGTGCAGCAAAAACTCCGCGAAAACATCAATTATCTTGCAAAATAGTGTGGAACCTCATCATTCCACGGCAATTTCCATATGCGGCCAAAAATCATGATGCATATGTCCCACAAAGTCGTGGGGTGATTAAAATATTCCACCTTCAACATTTTCCGCTTTGGGCCCTTTTTGAAATTGAACATGGAGATGGAATCTTCTTTTGAAACCCCTGTATTTTTACTATCTCCCATTTATCGTAATCCACTCACCTCTCGACTCACTTCATAGACATCAAAAATTGCCGTTGGTTGGCCCGATATTTTGATATGTATCCATAAATTTTTCTAAGGATTGCAAAACAATTTGTAAACTTTGTTTTCTTTCATGAGGAAGTTTCAACACCACCAAATCATTTTCCAACCACCTTTTAACACTGGCACGCCAAGCATCATTGTTTCTGTATTCCCTTCCCTGGGAAGTTCATCACCAACATCTAAGGATAGGTGGATGTTGGCATGTAATCTTGGAAGTACTTCATAACCCGGCCTCCTAAATCCACCTTCACCGTGACCGACATTTTAATCTTCATGACAACCACTCATTGTCAGCCCTTTGCTCTAAATTGATTGCCTGTTAATAATAATATTTGAGTAACTCAATATTTAACATTCACATAAAATTTAAAAAAAAAAAACGAAATTTAAGAAACTTACCGTAAATATTTTCTCTTGTCCATAGTTATTCCCTACATTCTCGTGTGTAGGAGGATGGATGCTAACCTATCTAATACAAGGTTGCATCCATAACAATCGCTTTGACACAATTGATCATTTACGCATCTGCTTGAAAATCTCCTCCGGACGCAGATTGTTGGTCCTCACCTGAGTCCTCTGTTTCTGAAGAAGGATTTCATGTTCTTCCTTCTTGAGAAAGCCTAGATTGTTTGCGAGGAATGTTTGGATATAGTTGAACTAAATACATACTTGTGAAATATTTTATGGTGACCTAAAGTTACATAAAGGGACCTTAATTTTACTCTATAAACTAAGGGATTTCCACCTAAGGATACATATAAGGAGACCTAATTTTACTATTAACTGAGGGATTTCAACTAAGAGATTTATACCTAATTGTTACATAAAGGAACCATATTTCCACTAAGGATTTTCTTAACTATAAACTCCCTGTCTCCCTTGCTTGATATAGTTTCAAGTTTATTTGTTGTTGATTATTAAACCTAACATCATATCCCTCCATGTCCAAAACCCATTTTTACCTTGAAAACAATTGTAAATCAGAGGATTTTTGGCTCTAGGAAAAAAATAAACCCCTTTTGAGACACTCATCAATCTTGGTATATTATATATATGGATTTGAAGACTTGGGTTGTATCATTTCTATATAATCATGGAGAAATAATGATAAAATTGATACAACCTATAGTGTTTATAATTTATAATCTTATAATATCATAAGTAACCTATCATATCCCGATATAATTAGTTATTTCTCCATTAAGAGAATGAATAAAACTAGGTACCTAATGTAGATGCACAAGAGACTACTAACATGAAAGAAAAATTTCTACCTATTTCCTCTTAATGGGGTTGGCATAAATATGACAATTATTGGCTAAATCATTTGAGAATGGAGAAGGAGATCACTCTACAAAATATTGATATACCATTAAAAAATACTATTAAAATAGAAATTCAATGAAATATCAATCTACTTATGAAGAGTTTTTAAAAAGCTAACTAGAAGGTAGGGATAAATGTTATTTCTAACATAAAACTCCCATATGATATGGGTTTTCATTTGAAAAATGTTTCTACCATGAGTGGATATATCACTAGTTAGGTCACATGGCCCCTCATAACATTGCGATTCTTTGTTTCCTCAACATAGTTCCTACCATGTTTAAATTATGCCTACATATCCAACACAGTCCAATAAGTTGTCCATTTGAAGTTATATTATATGAATATGTAAAATATCATCACTACATAAGTATTGAATAACTTTGGTCAATATCTCTAAAGTAATAAATGAGTATAATAATTAGTTCCCATCTAAGACTCTTTATTTCTATAAATTAGACTTTATCATCCAAAATGAAGTATTCATTATAACTATTCATTTAGTCAAAGGTCCTCTACAATTGGAAAAGACCACCAAAGTGGAAGACATTGGAAAGACCACCAAAGTGGGAGACTCGTTACATTTTGAGCAGTTTATCAATGCTGTGTCATCATGTATTACAATTTAAATGTGACCAAGACCATGACAATATGTAGGACATGTGAAGAATAGATGGAGATTTACTTACCCATTATCATTAGGTCTCACTAGATGGTTTCAAGATGTGTTTTTCAACCTAGTCCAAATATAAATGACTCTTGGCACTGAATATTTCTTTCTCTTGTTATTAAATGAAGAACATTTAAAATGCAAAACTTTTGGCATGAATTACATAATCATGTTAATCATTGAGTTTTTAATGAAATTTTGTTTGAGGCCATAACTAAGGGAGTATATATCATAGCTTGGCCCGACCCACTAACCTAAGGAATCTTGATAGCCTGGCTAATGACCATTACAAATTACCTAAAACAAAACCAATCTATGAATAGATTGACTCAATATAGAAATACCAACATTAACAAAGTAATATAGATTTCTATTCATGGAAATATCTTGAATCTTAGTATGATTCTTGTAAAATATTTTCTAGAAAACACTTTGAACCTAATCAATCTATGAATAGGTTGACTCATTATAGAAATATCAACATTAACAATGTAATATAGATTTTCTATTCATGGAAAATATCTTGAATATTAGTGTTGGTATTCTAGTGTAAATGTTTGTTAGCAAACACTTTGAACCTAGTTTTTAAGGATTTGTCACATGATTATTTTTAATAATATTTTTAAGACTCTTGTACACTACGAAATTGTGTTAAAAATACGATGCACTTAAGAAATAACTGTTCCATATATACATTCTTGTTCTTGAACTACAATCATACACTATGACACTAGATTATTCTTTGTTAAGTAAAATGCCATATTCACTCTTTGAAATTCAATTACATCTTACTCATGGTTGTTTATATTTGATAACAAAATGAATTCTATCTTTCGTAAGATTGCTTTCTACTCTTTTCCTTTTCATTTAAAGAGCAACAAATGCCACAATACTAGTAAATTACCCCACACAAAATCTTGAACAATGAAGTCAACATCCCTAAAAGTAAATAATTTTGTATATACTACCAAAGATCTCAAATGATGAATAAATCCATGGGATATAGGAAAGTGTCATAAAATATTTACAAAACTAGTAAAAACAGAGCTTCAAATGGAACTTTATGCCCTACTAGTCAATGGAATGGATATGCTATTATGTGTTGAATCATGTAAGAAGTCAAATAGTTAATTAGGTCAGAGTGTGACTAAGTACTAAGTTTTTGTTGGGAAGTTCCACTAGAGAGAACCCACCTAATATGGAAGTGATAGATTTACCGCAAATCATGCATAATTGACTTGAAGATCACAATGACAATTAATGGAATAATGGATGCATGTTTCTAGAACATGTCAACAAAACCTAAAAGGTTCTAAAGAACGTTTATTGGTCAATTCTTCATGCGGTAGTATGGTCTATGAGTGTTGAATGGTTTGAGTAGGTGTTAATCTTGTTAGAATAGCACTCAACGCTACCATGGAATAGATCAACTTTAGTGGTTTATTCGAGGGTGCATATATTAACCTCAATAAATTGACAAAATGTACAAGGGATTACAAGATCAAAGAAACATGTGTATGGTGCATCGACACTAACTATTGAACCAATTCATTGGCATTAGGAAGTAGGCATCAAATGACATGTAGAAGTTGAATTGATTGTTCAAGTGGCATGTAAAGAAGAGGAATAATTGTAATTATCTCTTAGAGATGGGCCATAGGAATATGAATTGCTAGAGATTGACAGAGGAAGGTAGAAGTTTGAAGATTACACTTGAGAAAGGATTCACTATAGGTCTCTACAATTGGAAAAAGACCACCAAAGTGGAAGACATTGGAAAAAGACCACCAAAGTGGGAGACCTGTTACTTTTGAGAAATTTACTACACAAGTAGGTCACTGATGACTTACACAACCAAATAAGTTGTCAATTTGAGTCATATATGAATATAAATATCAATAATAAGATAAGAATTCGATAACTTTGGTCAATATTTGTAAAGTAATAAATGAGCATAATAATTAGTTCCCATCTAAGACTCTTTATTTCTATAAATTAGACTTTTCCTATCATCCAAAATGAAGTATTTGTTATAGCTATTCCTTTAGTAAAAGGGTCTCTACAATTGGAAAGACCACCAAAGTAGAAGACACTAGAAAAGACCACCAAAGTGGGGAGACTGTTCTTTAGCACACACACAAGTAGGTCACCATGTCTACACAAATCCAATATTGTCAATTCGGAAGTTATATTATATGAATAAAATATCATCAATAAGATAAGCATTCAATAACTTTGGTCAATATGTGTGAAGTAATAAATGAGCATAATTTAATTAGTTCCCATCTAAGACTCTTTTACTTCTATAAATTAGACTTTAGTCATCCAAAATGAAGTATTCATAATAACTATTCCTTAGTCAAAGGGTCTCTACAATTGGAAAAAACCACCAAAGTGGAAGACATTGGAAAAGACCACCAAAGTGGGGAGACTAGTTCCTTTTTGAGCAATTTACTACACAAGTAGGTCAATCATGTCTTACTACTTGTGTAGATGTGACCAAGACTCATGACAATATGTGGTGGACATGTGAAGAATAGAGGGAGATTTACTTCACCATTATCATTAGGTCTCACTAGATAGTTTCAAGATGTGTTTTTTCAATCTAGTCCAAATACAAATGACTCTTAGAAATGAATAATTATTTCTCTTGTAATGAAATGAACAACACATAAAAATGCAAAACTTGGCATGAATTACATAATCATATTAATCATTGAGTTTTGAATGAAAATTTTGTTTGAGGACTCAACTAAGGGAGCATATATCGAATCAAATCCAACATAGGTCCATCCATGCCCAAAGTAGTGTGGTTGGATGAAATACATTCAATGTTATTTTCCTTGCATCAACAATCAAAGGAATTGTCTCCTTAGAAAAATGGCATTCATAAATGCAACGTGTCTAAGGGATTGAGGGAATTATTCTTCCTTGTACACACAACAACATACCATATGCATTCACTTGTTGAGAAGTGGTGCAATGGTATTCAAGGTGTTTTAGATCAAAGTGTCCAATGGATTTTATTTATAATATGAGAATCTCATCTAATAAGAACATCATTTCATGTGTAGAACTATTTCAATATCCTCAATATTGAATATACTTCATAATCTACTTGCATTATTAAAACCATACAACATTGATATTTAATATCATCAAAATATTTTGAATACATTTTAAAATCTAGATTCACATTATTAAAACCTACAACCAATGTTTTGTAGCATCATGCAAAAGATTGAAAAACAACATAACTTATGGAAAGAGTTTTAATATAATTTAACTGTAAACAAGGCATTGTAAGAAATACCTTTGTAAGATAAAGCTTGTAAGAAACTTACATGATACTCTAATATTACATATGTAAACTTGGCCATGTTATTCAAGTATTACAATAGTTTCTAATAAAAAATAAAAAAGAGAATTTTTTTTTTTTTTTTTTTTTTTTTATTATCATTAATATAATATTAAAATCTATTACCCATGATATAATAAAATTTTATAGTTTACATGTTGAAAGCAAATATTGACAATTATATGGAAATGTAATTGTAATCAGATTCACCAACTTGGGACTATGGAAGAGTTGAGAAAATAAGAAAAAACTCTAAGTATTTTTGAAAGAAAGTGTAGCTTAATGATACCTTTATGTAATGGAAAAGGATAAGTCCTCATAATGATAGGCATTTGTGAGGTTAAAAAATTATAAATGAGAAGTTGTCATAAATGTAACAACAATGCCTTTAGCTATAACTATATTTATATTTTATGCTTTAATAAGTTTAGTTATAACTATATTTATTTCATGTTTTTATTTTATTATTAAGAAATAAATGAAGTTATTTTGTATTTTTATTTTCTTTAGAAATTAAAATATACATAACGGGAAATATATTTAATATTTCATGTATTTTAAAATTTCATTTATAACGAGAATACTCCTTACATAAAATTATTATTTCATAACTTTATAAAAAAATTAATTATTTTTAATATAAATATAAATCTAGACAATTTTAGTATATCATATATTTTTGTTATATAAAAAGCCAAAAGAAAAAGGATGGTGTTTCCTAGTACAACTCCACATTGACTTAATGAAAATAAAGAATTTTGTAAAATATGGACTGCAATATTGCTTTGCTTTTAATGAAAAATAAAAATTGTAAAACCGGACCATCTGCAATATTGCTTTGTTTTTGTTGAAAAAATCAAACGATAGTGTGGTAAGTAATATTTGAAATATAAGAGACAACTTGTAAGAAAGGAGTCCGAGGAAATCACTTGGTCGCGGACAAGATCGCGGGCTGCCATGCATGCCCATGGTTTGCACAATGTGGTGGCCCCTCATGGCCGCCACAAGATTGGTGGCCAAGTCACAGTACTGGCCCCCCGTGGGCATGCCCACGACTTGGCCACAGGGCTGGCCCCCCATGGCCAAGTCATAGTACTGGACTGTGACTCATGCCCATGGCTTGGCCACAGGGGCCAAGAAATTAAATTTTAATTATAAATTGAAAATTTAAGTTTAAATTTAACAATACATAATAAAAATTAAAATTAAAACTAAATACTATAGGTGAGAGAAATACCTGGAGCTCCCCGCGCCAACACGAAATCTGTGCTCACAGACCTCACACTCACAGACACTCAGAAATTCCCACCTACACGACCTGCGCCATCACGACCTCTGTGCTCACAAACGCTCATAATCACCAACAAACTCCAACAAAGTTCGAAAACGTTACAAAATCGATGTGTGGTTGATATATAAATCATCTTTCGGCTGAAAGATATGGCTTGAACAAAAGGATGCCTCCCTTGGCCAAGTCACAGTCCAGTGCGCACGCCCACGGCTTGGCCACATGGGCCAAGAAATTAAATTTTAATTATAAATTGAAAATTTAAATTTAAATTTAACAATACATAATAAAAATTTGAATTAAAACTAAATACTACAGGTCAGAGAAATACCTAGAGCTCAACGTGCCAATGCTCACAAACGCCAACATGACCTCTGCGCTCATGGACCTCATGCTCATAGATGCTCAGAAACGCCCGCCTACACGACCTGCGCCATCACGACCTCTGCGTTCACAAACACTCAGAAATGCCAACAAAGTTCGAAAACATTACAAAATCGATGTGTGGTTGATATATAAATCATCTTTTGGTCAAAAGATAGTTCAACCGAACAATCTTTCGAACAAAAGATAGTTCGACCAAACTATCTTTTGGCTGAAAACATATTGTCGTATGGAAAATATTCGTCCAACTAAATTTTTACACACAAATCAAGGGTGTCATTACTGCACCGTTCGATTTGATGTTTCACTTTTCGGTCGAAAACAATAACTTTTGGCCGAAAAATAATATTAGTTCGACCGAAAAAATGTTTTTCAGAATTTTGGAGATCCGATTGTCACGAAAGTTTTACCCACCTCCGTGATTTCACCCAAAAATAAGAAAGGATTTAACCTCCCTCTCGGTGTCAACATCATCAGGCTCTCTCTACTTCTAAGTCTACATGTTGGGTGGTCCACGGTTTGAGATTTGTTTGTTTATCTACCAAGAGGAATTAGTTTGAATTGCTCCCTCCTCGCTAAGGATGAGTTAAGTTAAAAGCATGAATAATCGTAAAGTGAAAAACATGATAGGGTTGTTCCCTCGCTTCCTGAGGATTGACAACATACATCGGAGCAGGGGGCAGCTAGCCAGGGGTTGGCGGTGTTATATCATATGTGTTATATGATATAACACTGCCAACCCTTGGCTAGTTGCCCCATGTTCCGATGTATGTCGTCAATCCCCAGGATGTGTTATATGTTATAACACATATTATGTGTTATATGTTATAACATACTACATGTAATATGTTATTACATATTACATTATACATATAACATAAATGGCTCTAGAAATGAAGTCAAGAAATAAAAAATAAGGTATTGTTGCTACTACAACATATACTTATATTAACATATATAAAGATTGATTGATTATTAATATATTTATATAAATATTAATAATACTTAAACCTACATAAATTTATTTTTATAAGATAAAATAATACTTATTAGTCCCTTCTGTAGGCATAGAGGGACTATAGCAATCAATAAATCATTGACCTGGCATTAGCTTGTGCGTTGACCAGAAATATTTGCCTATTGTCTATTGTTGGAACAAGGGAAGTGAAAACATCGATTTTTATATAATAAAAAGTATCATGTTTGTCAAGATCTGATTGGACAAAGGATTGGAGGTCTTATTTCCACCTTCGTTATTCCCAATGTAAAATATGTTTGCATTTCCAAAGTATTTGGTAGTATATGGTCATTTTTGAATCATAAATTTTGTTATGCATTCGTCGAACATGGATTAATGTTACCATTAATTCGAATGTTTGGCTTAGCATTTTATGCTAGGTAAATTTATGGCAATGTTTGATATGGTGGCATATCCAAAGTATGGCTTTGCAATACATTCTCTGGTGTTCGAACTATTG
>SNQJ01S0087913.1:51111-67700 GCA_010110895.2 Picea sitchensis | reverse complement strand
ATATAAAAAAAGAATAAAAATAAAAATAAATAAAAAATAAATTTCCTCCAAAACATAACCTAAGGTCCAACTTATACATTGAAGTGTGTGTAGGCGAGCCATCTTAGTCAGATGGTCAAAGTGGTAGCATACACATGCATTGTCCCACTCCAATGGACTATCACTCATAGCCTATCGAAGTGAGTCCATTACATTAGCTAAGAAAAACCCAATGGTAAATAAATAAAACTCTAAAATAATCTTCCTATCGATCATGCATGCTTCTCAAGGTTAATTTTAAAACACAAATTTTCAATGGGTGCACATTTCAATAAAAATATATTAAATAACCTACGTTCACGTTTTTCCAAAAAATATGATAAAATAATACATGGTGTATGTTCTCATCAGAGGCTGTGGTCGAAGTGTTGAGTGTGAGCAGAGTTGAGTGAACTACGATGAACTCACTCTGATGGGCTAAGGCTCTGGTGGGCTCTTAGGGTTCGATGGTATGGGGATTATATATATATATATTAAATCCACATTGGGACTTATACACACTACCCACCAAAATTGTATTAACCCTTCCTTTTCATGTTTTTCATTATTGTTCAATTAAAATTCCCATAAAACATCAAAATCATATTGTACTTTTCAATGCATTTTGGGAATGGGAAGTTGAAATAGAAGTTAAATGATTTCTAGAAATCCCTATAAAATAAGGAGGCCTAGAAAATAGGACCTAGGGAATACGTTAGGTGTAGGGTGAGTAAAGGGGAAAAATAAAAGGTAAACATATGTACAAGTGAGATGGTAAAAAATGGTTAATTTATTAAATGTACATGGTTAAAAAAAAATTAAAATTACAATAAAAAATACATTAAATAAAATACGTAAAATATAAATATTTACAAAATAGCAAAATAAAATAAAAAACAAAAATAAATTAAATTGAAACAAAAGTTAAATAACATAAAAATATATACAAATTAAAATAAAATATTTACAAAAATCAATAAAATAAAATAATTAAAAATTAGGAAAGTTTAGAGTAATTTAGACAAGTGAAGGTTCCATGCCCTCCTAGATTCCACTGGTAAGGGTTCTGCAACTAGGGGGAAAAATTCAAAAAAAGGCATATAGGATAGGATTCATGAAACCAAATGCTATGGAGAGGAGCGAGGACTGATGTGATCGAGGATGTGGCCATTCGAATGAAATGAAGGGAAAGAGACGATGGAGAAGGACGTTTCTTCATGCGACGATCTAACATCGCAAGTAGCGACAAGAAGAAAAAACAAGATTGATGATAACCAAACATATGAAATAGACTAGTCCACTCAATATGTGTGTCTTAGAGGGAGGACTAGCTCAGATGACAAGGAGCATGAGCGCTACCAGGCCTAGGAAAAGGTCCTTATGCTGAACACTATGGTTGAATGCGACAAGTAACTAACAAGCATCAGGCCACAACTAGAAAAGGACTCATAATAAAGAGTGGGAATGTGATTTTGGCATGGTCTTTGGCAAGAGGTAAGACCAAGAGAGGACCTGATGCAAACCAATATGAAGAGGTTTGAGGACAAACTCATGGGAAAGGTGGGTCTAATAAACTTAGGGGCTTCAGACCTTGAGGCAATCGTAAGTGAAGGTAATACACTTCCCAACAAGGAGAATCCATGGAAATAATAAAGGTCGAGGATATGGATAAGGATCAATATATTCTCCTAAAGGCCTATCAAGGATAGAGTGGTCATGCAAATGAAGTAACTGCAAACCTACTCCTGCAAAACAAAAGAATGATATAGACCATGCAATTAAAATAATACTATCTATTACAATAAACAACATATTCCCTAGCTTTAAACCAATTTATAAGAGAGTGTTAGGTTAATTCAACAATAACAGGGTGACTGTAAATGAGTGTCCTTAAACTATATGTTCCATGTCTTAACTCAAAATAAGGATCATATAGTATGTGATTTAGACTTAGATTTAGAAACATGTGAGTAGAATTTTTATCCTAAATCATAAAGATGAAAACATGAAGCACAAACCTGCCATCAAAAAGATGCATAGTTTTATTTATCTAATTGGGTCATGAAACAAAACAAAGCATGCAACCACATTAGATCACCAGGCACTTAGGAATCGACAAAAGGTCAGAATATGACACATCAATTCCATCATACAAATTTTGACAAAAACATGATAGGCCAAGAGACAACATGAAGACATTTGAAATCATCAAGTCAAAAGAAATAACCAACACCTATCAAAGACAGTCATGAATCAAGATAAAAACCCCAACTCCCTCAAAGTAGGCAAAGAGATAGCATTAGGATAAAGCAGTAGAGGATTAGGAAATACATTTGAAATTTTAGTAGGGGGCCCTTTCCTTTTGCTTTTAAAAGAAAAAGTAAAGGGGGGTTGTTGCGGTCACAACAAATGGTGACACATTGGAAGAAACAATTATCCATGTTAATAGAAGTCTAGGGCCTATACTTCATATATGAATTTTAAAGATAAGTTCAACAAACTATATAAAAATTTCCAATAATCATGGGTACCACAATGATGCCTAAATTCTAAAATATATAACCCAATATTTCTGGTACTTATAATCTAACACACCCTTTTCGAAGAGCCAAATAATGAGATAAATCATTTTATTGGCTTCACACTTCAAATTGGTTTTGGTTTGACCATGAGTTTTCACTTTAAAAAAAAAGAAAACATCTACCTAGTTTGTTCCTCATCTCTCTTTTCCTTGCATTTCTTCGATACTTATGGGTTATCATGGTAATCTTAGCAGGCACATGTGTTCCACCGCAACTATCAGTCCATGCCTACAACTGAGAACTTAATAAATTTTCATTCATATAGAGCAACCCATGCATCTTATGACTTGTAAAAAATTTCTTCAGTGTGTGACCAGAATTGGACCAGCCCCTCACTCAAATTTAAAGAGTAATCCTCAAGGTAGACTAAGAGTCAAATCAACTCAGGGAAATACCAACAGTTAAATTAAAATATGGAAGTACTTTGTACAAGCATAAAACAAGGATGAAATCAGAAGACGACTCATGAAAAAGAAAACTAAAATAAAATAAATATGAAGCTAGAATGTAAGTCATCAAGGAAGAATGAAAACTAGCTGCAAGAAAAGCATAGAATCGAACAACAAGAAACAAATATGGTGTAGCAACAATGATAATTTTTTTTAGTGAAAGCTTGAAGGTAAGCCAAGGGAAATAACCATTCAAGAAAATTTAATCATTCAACATCAAACCCAACAGAAAAAAAATTCCCATAGTAGAGATCTGAAATGAAGGACAAAGAAGATTACAAGAATTCATGATGGGTGTAAGATATTTGCAACACAATTCTTCAATCCAACTATCACATACAATTTATTTCATTTAGTTCAATAAAATAAGTTTTTAGGAATCAAGAAACATGGGTTAATTTAGATGCTCAATAAAAAAAGATTCTCAAAAACCAATTTCATGAAATATTCCATAAACCAATATGCTCTCAAGATTTCTTGACATAAGCAATTCCTTTACAATTTTGAAAACGCTGAATTTTTCAATAACAAAAATTACATTTCCCACCAAATCATCATTTTCTCTTTTCCATAAAGATAATCATTAATACCAAAGTTTCATTCTAATAATGCAAAGATATATTACAACTATAGAGGTTATCAAAATAGTCATTAAAATGACTCCAAACAATGACTAGATCAGAAAACAATATGAGAATAAATGAATGGGAATATATTTCTGATTAGATGTTGAGTTGGTGACAATCTTGGTTTATTAAAAATGTTCCAAAGGAATACGTGCATCCAAGTTCATATTAACACTTTCCTATGTTGCCTTCATTCTGTTAATGTCCTATAAATAGGTTTTTAGGTTTTGAATAAAATTATGGGATAAAGTCATGCCTTGGGTTAGATAAGAACATTATATGAGTTTTTTCCTAAATCATGAGTCATAGGTTGGATTCTCATAGGAAAGGTCTTTATTTTTAACCATGTGACTAATTTTTTTTTCTCTTATTCCAATATGAGGGTTGTTGTGTTGCTAAAGGGTCATTATGAAGAATCATGATGTCATTTCAAAACAGTCAGAGTCAGTCTTGTCAGAGTTCTAACGATTTCTTGATATTGAATCTATCAAGGACATGTGGGATCATCGGTAAAATCATTGTAAAACACAATTTGTTGAACGATTCCCTTATGATGCGTGTGGAGAATGACGAGGTATGATAGAAATAATCATGATTTAATTGAAGTTATCTCTCAAATGTATCCTCCCTCCAGGTAAAGAAAGCATCAAGAGATTGTTTCTCTTCATCTACATTTTCAAAACCTCCTCGCCAAGCATTGTTGCACTGATTTTATTGTTGTTTTTCATTGCTGCGTCGAGCTTCCTGCTATTGTTCATTTTTGTGTAGAGTTTTCAGTTGCTACCTATTGCTGTGCACTGCATAGAGGTCACTATTTTCATTTTCCACGCTGAGGATATTTCTCTTGTTTGTTGCGCATAAGTTACTGTTCCCATTTGGCTGCACAGAGGTTATTACAATCTATTGCTGCACACCTACAATTCACACACAATTGACATATATCAACATCGTGAAAACTCCTGAACAAAAAAGAAAGAATGTAATAAGTAGGGAAATCATGAGGTTTGAGCCATAGCATTTAAATTTGGTAAATACAAACCCAACAATTAGAGCATCCTTTGAAAAAGTGGGTTGCATCAGGTTTTGTGAAAAAATCCAGGGGTACAATAGACATGTGGCAAGGGAGTTTGTAGAGAATTTGGATGGCGCTAAGACTAAAGTGGGAAACATCCAGTTACAAGTTTCTAAAGATAGCTATGAAACTGCAACAACAATTCCTGCCCATGGAGAACAATGGTTCAAATGTATGCAGTTAGATCTGTCTCACTATCATGATTTTCTAAAGCTTGAATTTATAAATTCTAAATTTGGTTCCACCATACCTAGAGAGTTTTTATTGAAAAGTCACAGTGATTTTTTGAGGGTTATCCATAAGTTTTTTACATGTGAAGGGAGATTTAACAAGGTTCACAATATCACATTAGGCTCTTAAGGCATTTCATCAGTAAGAAGCCTTTGAATCTACCATATTATCTCTTCAGAAGTATTGGAAAGATGGATACCATAGTACAATTGAGGAAAGAGAAAGGAGATGCTATCCTTTTTCATTTTTCTTTGATCAAACTATTGGTATTAGAGGAGGTGAGAAAGAGAAATCAAGACTAGGAGTCTTTTTTAAATTCATCAGGCATAATAGTAGATTCCCTAAGCATCCCACGAAGCTAGAGAAATACACATTCATCAGTAGAAAGAACTAAAACATCAATCCTTGAGAGATTTGTTAAGAAAAGGGGAGGAGAAGCTGAAGAACCCGCAACAAGTCAACAGGCTAACAAGAAAGGAAAGAAACTCCAATTCTCTCTAGAAGTGATTGAAGCTCCCAGTAAACCATGCACCAAATCTGCATCAAAGAGAATTCCTCTTGTACGTACATCGCAGGAAACTAGTAAGACTCCATAAAAATTCATACAACCAATTCTCTCTGATGAAAAAGATACTTCAATTATCGATTTGTAGGAACATTTGAAGAAGTCTCACTTTTTCATAGCACAATTACATCATGAGAATAGAGAATTGAAGAAGAAGTCTCTAAAAACTGTTTTCAGGAAAGATTTTTCTGTAATAGAAAATTGGTCAGTACCATCAATTTTAGTTGGTTCTAAAACAAAGAATAAAGGGAAAATGATAGAAAAGACTCCAGAGGTAAAGGATATTCCTCATGCCAATGTTCCCTTAACAAGGTCCTCAACTAAGAAGTTGCAACATCAAGAGGAAATCCCAGTGTAGCAAGTGGAGATTAAAAAGAAGGGAAAACTTGATTTGTTTGCTGAAGCAGCAGAGAACTGCACCATTGGAAATCGAGTTGACATATTTTTGTTATTTTGTCATTTTGAAAAGCTTGCATAAAGAAAAACAACGCCTTTTTTGCACAAATATGATCACCCATTGCTGCGCAAACTCTGCTTTATTTTTTCTGCATCACGCAACGGACTTATTGTGCAACAATGGCATAATTAATATGAATACCTCCAACTCAGTTTGAATGTTTCAACAATGCGCCAACTCATCTCCAACAAACATCCGAAGTTGAAATCACATATTTTTGGTTTTATTTATTGCCATATCAAAGTTGTTACAGTTTAAATTAAATGAGTTAGGTGGACTCCTTTTTGGCAGACCATTAAATATTTCACGTTGATTATGTGCAATTGTTAGCATCGATTTTAGGATCATAGTTGAATCCAAATTCAAAACTATAGGCATATTATTTTTTATCTATTCAGGAAACCATGAAAATAAAGAGGTTGGCAAATGTTTAAGGGAATACTATTGAACATATTATAATTTTTTCTTTTGTCATTTATGAAAATTGTTGGATCAAAAGTCCTTGAGTTTTGACCACATAGATACATGTGATTGTGGTATTCTATGCATGTGATTTCTTCATTTCCTTGTCTTATATTTGATTTTGCAAGGTTTATTCTCCATGTAGAAGTGAAGTATATGTATCAGAACTCAACTTTATTGGACGTTTTGTTTCATGTAGTTTGAATTGTATTTCTGCTATAATTTCTTTGAGATTCATCCTTGTTAGATGCCTTGAAGGATTATTTTTTTCTCTGTAATATGCTATCTACAGATATATCTATTTGGATTAAAATATTACTTTCTATCTTTCCTCTGTTCAATCTTTTCTCAAATTTACCAAGTATCCAACAAGTTTTATTGAATTTAGTTTTAGTGACTCCATAGCCCAATTGTACTTTCTGTTCATATTCCCACCAACCCCATAAATTCATTTATCTTAGATATCTAGCCTTTGAATTAAACCAAATTAACCCTTTCAGTGATTAATTTGAAGAGAGAGAGCCATCTCTGGTTGGAAGGGCTATATTCGAGCCCCAAGTTGGTTTTAAGGTTACTCCTGTACCTATTTCCTTGCTCATACAAGGAAATTACAGAGAGATAACATTTTGGTTCTATTGTCAGGGAGCGAAGGCCAAAAATTTCCTTGGGAAAACGACAAAAAATTT
Organism: Picea sitchensis; assembly: GCA_010110895.2. NCBI lineage: Eukaryota > Viridiplantae > Streptophyta > Pinopsida > Pinales > Pinaceae > Picea > Picea sitchensis. The sequence goes on along the minus strand of SNQJ01S0087913.1, from coordinate 60,552 downwards.
CTAAAACTGGTTCCTGAGAGTGATAGTGAACTAGATACAGCTCTGGCTGAATTTTCACTTTGGAAACTACAAAATTGAAGATCAGTTTCTGAAGATAAATTTTGTTTCAGAATCCTGGCTACCGAAAGAAAATACACAAGGCATCATCCAGATCTAGATCCTCCTCAATCCATTGACAACCCAAAAGGAATTCTGTGCAATATTAGCAAAAAATAAACTCAATCAGGTACTTGTCTGGACAAATTTTTATCATTTCCTAAAGGTGGATTAGAAAGCATTGATAACCTTAAATTTGATATAAAGTTTGAACAATCCTTGTTTATATCCAAATCAGAGTATGATTTGATTGAAATTGTATTTGATAAGAAGAAATTTCAAAGTTTTATTCCTACTATTCCTATCCCTACTGTATTAATCCCAAATCAAATCATACAGTTAAGTCAAACTCCTCCTAGAGTTATGGCAGCAAGATTTTCCCCATTAGTTCTCCCTGCTACACTTCATGATCTACCACAGAACTGTGCACAAAGAATCAAATAGTTTGATGTAGAAGGGAATGTAACAACTCAACAACATGTAGATAGGTTCATTGATTTCATATATCTTGAAGAAGTGGATGAAGAGGATGTCAATATAAGGTTATTTGCACAAAGTTTTTCAAGAGAAGTCATGAAATGGTTTAAATCTCTCCCAGCGAATATCATTCCTAACTTTGAAAATTTTAAACTCTTTTTCTAGGGAGATGGGGGAGTAAGAAAAACCCTTTGCAGTTATTGACACAATACAACCATTTAAAGAGACTCCCGACTGAGACAGTACATGAGTTTTCAAGAATATTTATGAAGGTCTATAACTCTATTATTGATCAAGTAAAGCCTCCCCCAGGAGCTGCTCGATTCCATGCTGATGCATTTGAGAGTGAATTTGACTTGTTACTAATAGAAATAAAATCCACCTCTCTGACGGATATCATGATTGACACAATCAAAGTGGAAGTGAATTTAGCTGCATCAGGGAAGATCAAGCTCCAAATAGAAGTTGATAGAAAGAAATCTAAAGAAGAAACATTGCCTTCTACTTATCAAGGTTCAGATGAAATATTTGATTTAATGGTGAAAACTATGGAGAAACTGGTGGAAAAAATGTCATTGGATGATAATCCCCATGATTTTCAAGCAAGAAATCAAAATTGTAGGAGACCTCCAGTTCCTCAGATAAGACAAAGAGAATAAATAATTCCAACTGATCAGCCAGTCAAACCTCCTTTCCAAAAAATTATGCTGTAGAATTATTTGAGGAACCTTTTGAAGATATTCATTGTTTTGGTATTGAAGGGTCACAATTTTACCTAACTAAAGAAGAAAATGATATGTTTATGAAATATGAATAATTAAAGGAGAAATCATATTATAGAAAAGGATATCATAATTCCATCATGGAATTCCAAAAACAATATAACCTCCGAAATAAGAAAATTGTTGCAAGTAATCCAAAGGATACTATAGATGACATACCCTCTTCCAGTCATCAAGAAAAATATTTTCCAGAGAAGGATAACTCAAATAAAGGAATACAGAAAGAAGATCCTCCTAAATATGTTCCACATGTAAGAAGAGAATAAATTCCTAAAGAAGTAGAAAAGGCCCAACCCTCCTGCAATTTTGAAAATGAAATGGAAAAAATTAAGATCTTTGTACTATTTAATGAGTTGATTAGAAATACAGAATACAAAAGTCAGATTGTAAAGATGCTTAAAATGGAGCAGAATTTAGATACCCTTAATGTACAAGATGATCATCCTGTTATTTTATTTGGTCCCTGGGTTGAGGAAATTAGCAATGATGATGATGCACCTCCATTCTATGTAAGCCTAAACATCCATAATGTGACTCTCCATAATTCAATGCTAGATTCAGGAGCATCTCACAACCTGATGCCAAAGGTGATTATGGAAGAATTGGGTTTGGATATCACTAGACCACACAAAGATCTGTTTTATTTTGATTCAAGAAAGGTGAAATGTGAAGGCTTAATCAAAGATATGGTTGTTACTTTGGCTTAGATACCATAAAAAAATATGATAATGGATGTAGTTGTGGCAGATATTCCTCCTAAATTTGGAATGTTACTATCAAGATCATGGGCTGCTAAACTCAAAGGTACCTTGAAAATAAACATGTATTATGCCACAGTGCCAGTCTTTGGTCAGGACAAAAGGTTATACATGTAATTTCATTTGAAATAAATGGTGAGAAACAAAGAAAAACCCAACAATCACCCTATTTACTCTATTGAGACTGGCATTGGATATTCTATTTTCTATAATGATTTGTTTTTTGAAAAAGATGATCAGATTGTTTCAAAGGATCAACAAATAAAATCAATTTCATAACAAAACAATAAAGAGGATGATGGTGTGTGGAATATGTTCAAAAATTCTAATGGAGAAATCAACAAAGAGGAGATGGTGTTTGGATAATTTGTCCAGATACTACTTCAAAACTGTGTTCTTATAAATTGGCTTTTGATTGTACAAATAATATGGCTGAATATGAAGCTCTCATTTTGGGATTGGGGGTTTTAAAGGATTTAAAAGATAAGAAGATATTTGTTCATGGTGAATCTAAGATTATAATCAACCCGATTAAAGGTACATATCAAACAAAGAATCCTAGAATGAGAACCTATAGGAATTTGGTCCTAGATTTGCTTGAAAATTTCTATGAATATAACATTTTAGTGGTTCCACGGGAACAAAATTGGATTGCAGATGCTCTTGACACATCAGCTAGAATTTTTAAAATTCTGATTGATCTGAACAAGAAATATGAAATTGAAGTAAAAAACATGCCATCTATTCCATAAATGTTAAACACTGACAAGTATTTGAAGATGACAAACAAATTGTTAGATTTCTGCAGTCAAAAGAAGAGTATGAAAATGTTCAAATTGATGAAGAAAATTTCTATGACGAAAATGAAAATTCAAATCTTGTATCAGTCTCAGATGGGTATGAAAATCAGATAGCAGGGAGAGATATTATTCAACTGAAGAACAATACAATTCCAAAGGGTCTTGTACCTCTTGAAAAATTGTTTGTTGAAAATGACGTGGCTAAAAATATTAGGGTAAGCCCAAATGAGAGTGAAGTTGATGATTTTAATATAGGGACTGATAAAGAACCTAAAATTGTCAATTTGTCCAAGTCTGTGTCACCTGAAAACATAAAGAAATATCTCAAGTTAATGAGACGATTTTCTGATGTGTTTTCTTGGAGTTATTAAGATCTAAAGGTTTATGATAAAGGCATCATTCAACATACAATACCAATCAAAGAAGATCATAAACCTTTTAGACAAAAAATGAGAAGAATAAATCCACTCTTGTTGCCACTTATTGATAAATAAATAAGGAAGTTATTTGATGCCAAGATAATTGTTTCTTTAAGATTATCCAAATGGCTATCTAACCTTGTACCTATTAGAAAGAAAAATGTAGAAATAAGGCTTTGTATAGATTTTAGAAATTTGAATAGAGTTTCTCTTAAAGGCAATTATCCTTTGCCAAAAATGAATCACATCCTACAAAAGATTGTGGGCTCCCAGAGAATGTTAATGCTGGATGGTTTTTCTGGATAAAACCAGATCATGGTGCACCCAAATGACCAGGAGAAGAAAACATTTACAACCCCATGGGGTACTTTTATGTATGCAAAGATGCCTTTTGGACTCATGAATGCAGGAGAAACTTTCCAGAGGGCTATGGACATAGAATTTGTTGAAGATAAAGATTAATTTATTGTGATTTATTTCGATGATATAACTATGTATTCGTATTTTGACAATCAACATTTGCAGCATTTGGAACAGGTATTTGAGAAATTCAGAAAATTTGGGATCTCTCTCAACCCAAAAAAGTCAAATTTTGTTGTGCAAGAAGGTAAACTCCTAGGACACATAATTTCAAGAGATGGGATAAAAAATGATCCTAACAGAGTGGTTGCAATACATAAAATTAGTATTCCAAGGAGAAAAAAAGAAGTACAATCCTTTTTAGGTAGGGTAAATGTTTTGAGAAGGTTTATCCCTAACCCTGTTGAAATAATAAAACATATCACAAACATGCTGAGGAAGGGAAGTGAAATAAAATGGACAACAAAGGAATTTTTTTTTTTTGAAGAAGTGAAGGAATCTCTAACCAAAGCTCCTTTATTGATCAACCCAAATTTCGCAAAGGATTTCATTGTTTTTTCCTTTGCCTGAGAGAACACAATAGAAGGAGTATTAATGCAGAAAAATGATCAGAATTAGGAGCAACCTATTGCTTTTTTCAACAGGTCTTTAAGAGATTCAACTCTTAAATACAACATTATGGAGAAACATGCCTACGCCTTGGTTAAGGCTTTGAAATAATTCAATATGTATGTTTTACACTCTCACATCCTTGCATATGTTCCCAATAGTGTTTTGAAGGATATCTTGACTCAAATTGATCCCAAGGGAAGGAGAGGTAAGTGGATTGCAGCCTTGTTGGAATATGATGTGGAAATTAAGCCTACAAAATTAATCAAAGGACAAGGTCTTGCTCAAATTATGGCTCAATCAAATTTTGATTTATTGGGAGTAAATTTAATTGTTGATATCTCACAATATATCGAAGAAGAAAATCCCCCTCAGGTAAGACAAATTTTTTTGGATTCATCTTCGTACAATGACATTATCTTTGTTTTAAAAAATTTGCATGCCCCTCCTGAATTGTCAAAAACTAAATCCATATTTTTGAAGCAAAAGGCAATAAAGTTTTGCATGATTAATGATTCCCTCTATTGGAAAGACCCAGGTGGAGTATTATTCAAATGTATTACAAAATTTGAAGCTCAACAAACTATGACAAATTTCCATGAAGGATATTGTGAAGGTCATCAATATTGGAAGACAACAATTAATAAAATTCTGAGATCATGTTTCTATTGGCCTACTATATTTGTTGATGTATATAATAAAGTTTCCACTTGTCATGAATGTTAGATTTTTGAAGGAAAACAAAAATTGTTTCCTTTACCACTAAAACCTGTTTCTGTAAAATATCATTTCCAACAATGAGGTTTATATTTCATAGGGGAAATTCATCCTTCATATTAAGCTCAACATAGATGGATTTTGATAGCCACAAATTATTTCACAAAATAGATAGAAGTTGTACCTACCCGTCAAGCCATTGATTCATTCATCATCCAATTTACGGAAATAAATATACTCTCAAGGTTTGGTTGTCCAAGAAGGATTATTACAGATAACACTACTTATTTTAAGTCCAATAAACTAGTTGAATTTTGCAGGGTGAAATCATGAAGATGGGTGTCTATTTTTCTTGTTTTATGAGAAAAAAAACTGTATTTTCACAAGTTCTTCAACTTCTGGCATACAAAAGTATTTTTTTTATTTAGAATTTCACTTTATAGTAAAAACATAAATTGTGAAGATTTTTTTTATCTTTTCAATGACTATTTTTCAATTTGTTTTTATTAAGATTTGATATGTCAATTTGACAATTGTTTAACAACATGTTCCTTAAACATGAAAGGAATGATAATGAGTTATGTTTTCCTCCAACAATGTATCTATTATTAAACTTATGTTTTTAACAAACTAAATATACTACAACAATCTACAATGACTCTATTTTATTATGACTATAACTTTAAATCTAACGAATGAATATTATAATTTCTAGAATTTTTTGAAATTGACCAAGTTGAAAACATTGTAGATTTTAAACACATGTTTTCCTCCACCTTGTATCTATCTTAATTTTTACTTAAAAGTAAAATCTAAAAATACCCTTTTGAAAAGAACAGTTTAAGGATTATGAATATAATTTTTTCTAAATTTTTCACTATGTATTTTTAGAGATATAGATATTTCATTTCACTGAATCATAATGTCTGCTGAAAATATTGTGCAGTGATTTTTTTTAAAATTAAATAAAATTAGATAAAAATAATGAAAATGAAAACAAATTATAGGAATTGAAAGTAGATTCAATTTTGCAAATGTTGGTGTCATTTTCGTAACCAAATTCTGAGTATTTGCAGGAGTCCACAACCTCCAAAGTTCTGGTAAGCTTGGGAGGATTCTCTGGTTTCTGGATACAGTCCCAATTTCTTGTTTTCGTCTGAAAGAATATTTCGGCTGAAATAATATTCTTTCGGTCGAAAAACTGAATTCTAAGGGAAACCATAAAAACTAAACGATTTCCAAGGTTTTCGACCGAAAAAACCTTGTTTCGGCTGAAAGATGGTTGAGAATTCCATCGGTCGGAAAAAATGAAAAGACATGTAGTATCGTTTCATTTCGCACCAAATCATATAAATACGCTTTCATCCGAACACATTTAACACAATTCATTGCTTGTTTGATGGTTTTCTAGAGCACCTAAACAAAGTTTCGAATCATCTTTTTGGTTTTTGTTGAATAAGGTAATTGATGTTTGTTCAAGTTTTTACTGGAATAACAATTTATATGTTGAAAGATACATGTTGAGTTTTTTTTCAAGTTGAAGTATTTGTTGAACATATCTTTTACAGATAACTATAAAAGTCATGGGAAACAAAAGTTCACGAAAGAGAAAATTTGATCGCACTCGAGATGATACTCGTCGTAATGAACAAAGGAAAGAGCATTATTGGAGAAATAAATGATAACGTGGAAATATTGAAGAAAGAAACGATGACAATGTAAATAAATATTTTCAACAAGAATAAGTCCAACTAGGTATGCATGCACATATTGTCTATATTAAAAGTATAGAATTCAAATTTAAAATATTGTTTAATATAATTGATTGTAATTACAATTTTATGTGTTTCAAAAAACATAAATAGATTTGTCTCATAATGTCGAAGACGACGTTGAAACCGAAATTGAAGCAGAAGACGTTGAAACCAAAATTGAAGCAGAAGACGAATCGCCTATAGGTATGTACATAAATTTAGATAATACAAGATGACCACTTGTATATATAGTTTAGTGAATTTATGTTCAGGTTTTTTTTTTTAATATAAAATTTAAAATGAAATATGCAGGAGAATCTATTAACATTGATGATGAAATATTAGAAAATGTTGATACTGAAAAATTTGGGAAGAAAAAAGTTAAGAATTATATAAGATATCGAACTAAGAATATGTATAATACTTTTTTCAAAGATGAATCAGTAATAGTACAAGCTCAACTTTTACTCTGTCTAATAAAGTCAAGAAAGTTAAAAGAAGCTACATCATTATTGGGTATTCAAAAGTTGACAAAAGATACAAAGGTGAAACAAAATGTCTTTGACAATATAACTATAAGTATATTAAAAGATTTTAGAAAATCTTGAAAAAAAGATGTTAGTGTTGCATGCAGAGCGATACAAACAACAATTGTTTCATCTAGAAATATAAAAGATCATTTGACACGACACATGGAAAAAAGAAAGGGAACATCAAGAAAAACATTGCACAAACATAGAAAATTTCGATTGCAAATAGATGCAAATGATGAAATGGCTTGTTGGACAGTGATTTCTAGAAAACCCTACAAAGATAGACTTTCAGAAAATGTTAAAGAATTGGCCTATAATTGTTGGTTGGAATAATTTCATGTTTCACCACATACAAGGGATGTGTTGCGAAGAAGAATAACAAAAAAAAATATGAAGAACATCAAAAACATATATTTCCAATGACACAAATAGAATTGTTCAATAAGTTCAAAGAAGAGCACACAAAAGTTAAAATTTCCATCAATACATTTGTGTAACAAAAACCATGGTTTGTTAGACCCATCACTATTCGTGACACTTGTTGTCATTATCATGTGGAATTTGAGTTGTATTACGACACCTATTTTTTTTTATTTTTTTTTGGTAAAACTTTATGGCCAAGTTCACCTCCTCCTTCCACATTCCATGCTTTTATATCTAAAATTCTATGTGAAAGAGAAGGTGATGATTTATTTTACAAAAAAAATGTGTTGGTGGAAAGAAATGTGATCATTGTGGAAATCTAAGTTTGTTTCACTCAAAGTATCATATTGATATGAATGATCAATCATTTTCTAATATAACAATCAATTGCAAGAGATATGAATATATCAACAACACGGCTCCACATTCTTCAAATCTTATTTCCAAAAGGATTGATTTGAGAGTAGATAAAATCTATGTGATAGATATTTTGAAGAATTTTGAGGAAGAAATTTATAAATACACCAATCATTCACACAGAGATCGATGGAAATACCTACAATTCAAACAATCCCATGAAGTGTTTCCACCAGGGACAATTTTGTCTGTAGTTTATTTTGCAAAGAATTACACATTCGCTGCACAAAAATAAATATAGAGTGAATATTATCATTATGATCAAGTCACGATATTTGTCCACGTTCTATATAGACATGCTCAACGAAGTCTTGATAACATAGAAAGCACCAACGACAATCAACATGTTATTAAATAATATCACTTTTATATAAGTGATGATCGAGCACACGACACACATTATGTACAACATTGTTTTGATAAATTTTATGATTCATTGAAATAACGCAAAATTAGATTCGATCGACATTGGATATGGTTAGATGGGTGTGCGGGTCAGTTCAAATCTTCACGATTATTCTATTGGTTATGTCATCTTCATAAAAAATCAAACATTACACATTGCTGGAATTTTTTTGAGACTGATCATGGAAAAGGAGAGCACAACGGTGTAGGGGCATGTGTAAAACAAGCACTTTGAAGGTATCAGATGAACCCTCATGCCAATCGATTTGAATCTGCTGAACAAGTTGTTGAATGGTGTAAAATTGCGCTAAGACATGAATATAATCCGTCAAAGTATGTGAGCAGGTGTGTCTATATATACATGTTACACATGTACACAAGATATTGTTATTTGAACATGTTCAAATTTATACTCAATCTTCAATCATTTTCTTGAGAGATTTCAAGTTAACAAGTTCTTGTGTTGTGCATGTTTTTTTGGTATGTTGGAATCCAAGATGTAAATAGATCAATCCCATATGATGCCAATAAAATACATGGGACACAAAAAATACATTTATTTAAAACAAAACGTTATCAAAATGTGTTTGCATTTGATAGAAGAAATGAGTCTTGTTTTCGTTCAGTTCGCATAGAGGACAAATAATCCATAGATATTTGCGAAAATGAAAATGTAGAATATGTTAAAGCTTGGAGACATACCGAACTTAAAGTAAAAGGGAAAATGCCACTTGCAAGCTCAAAGGAGATGGAATCAAATGAAACTATAGTGTTAGTTGATGGCGATAGAGTTTCTGATATTGTTAGAGAAGGTAATTTTTATGTTTAAATTTTTTCAAATAACTTGTAGATGTACTTGTGTGATAATCTAACACGAACTATTTGTTGTCC
>SNQJ01S0087913.1:17491-51101 GCA_010110895.2 Picea sitchensis | reverse complement strand
TATAATAGGGTGATGCATAACTCCACTACCCATGCCCATTTCAAATATATTTTGGTTTCTTAATATTAGCACAAATAACCTTGGTAAATCCACTAAGAGTACATGGGTCAATGTCTGGTAATAGAGTAACAATTATCTATATGGGCAATCAGATTTCATGCATCCAACAGGTATGGAGCACAGTCCATGAAAATCAACAATTAACTTTACACTATGTTTGGTTGGATGGAAGAAATATTCCATATACAAAGTAATGCCACTAAGTACCAACATGTCTATATTACACTTGGGGGGGGGGGCATTAATAGAGAAAATGTATTATATGATTGCAAGTTGTTGGAATTCTATTTATGACAAACCTTTTTATATACTAAACGTCCCTGATTAGATGATTTTACACTGCTAAACATTCATTTATATGTGGTTATAAAACATTTTTTATATTCTTACTGGCCTTCTTCCAGTCACCCCATCGATACATGGGCTAAGATTGGCTTCTGAGTCATTTTGGTAGATCCATCTTGTCAGAAACCCTGTGGACAACCAGGACTTGACCAGGTGATTCCAATGCTTGTGTAAATACAAAGGGTAATACATCACCATATTCAACTAGTATCTTATCCAAAGGGTAATAGAAGCTCATATTCAACTAAATTCTTGTGTAAATACAAAGGGTAATAGTTCATTAACAAGGGTCTTTCAAAGGGTATATACTCTTATCCAATACATATGGGTTTTACTTACTCTGATTAAGAGAGAGCTAAAGCAATGGAATCAACTTCATATCTTACCCGTATGAACTATGTGAATATTACAATATAGTTAAGAGTGTAGAGTTTCAATCTAAGGTATAGGAAACTAATCACAAGAATGAAGATGGAAGTTCAAATTGCATTTCTGCTATGAGAGTTTCATTGTGTTCTTATCAGTTTTCTTGGGTATCATTAATTATGTTCCATTTCTGAGTCTTCATACTTTTAAGCCCGTTCCTGGTTTTACCATTAAGGCCTTTGATATTCCAAGAGATTACCTTCATGAGGAATGTGGGGGGTTGGGTAGGAACTTATCTTTCATCAAGGTAAGGCGGCCTGAGTTAACCAAAAACTCTCCTAGATATTTATTAAGTTGTTTGTACCCAACTAATCATTCATCAAGGTAAGGCGGTTTGAGTTAACCAAAAACTCAAGATCCCCAAGGTCCATTTACTTTCCATAGAAATAGCAAGGAAATACCTTAACCTGTAATGTACCCATATTTTCTACAGGAATGTACCCAGATTGCGGAAGAGGACATGCATTATTATAAAGTGTGGCATAATAGTCGACCTTCACTTTGTTGCTAGTTCAGTGAGTTGATCCTGAAATAAGTTGACTAACTCTTATTCAATGAAGGCATCACAATCGCATCACATCTTCTGAAGATGTGATGCGATTGTGATGCCTTCATTGAATGATACATCTATGGAAAAATTTTGTGTTTTTTTCTCCTCTTTGAGAAAACATATTCTTCTTTGCCTTCATGATTCATTGTGGGTTAGCTTATCTTATTACCATTGATTGTGGATTATCTTATATTATTACCATTACTTGAATATGGAAATTAGTACAAAATTAACTATGAGTACAACTTTATGATATGAGTAATGTATTTGATTATGAGCTATTGATTATACTGGTTTGAATATCTCATTGTGTAGTAGCCAACGATATTGCTTCCCAATAATTCCATAACATTCCATACTGTGAATCTCATCCTAGTACCAGAACAATTATCACTATAAGGAAGTAAGTACATTGAATAGAGATACTACTAACCTCTACCTTATTTGTCTAGTTACAGTTAAAGGTTGTTGTATGATCTATAACATAAGGTCATGAATCAAACAACATAATTGTTAACTACAAAGGGTAGTATATAATAAGAACTAAAGGCAATAGCTTAACCTGTAATACAAGGGGAATAGAGCCATTCCATTACTATGATATCAGTAATACAAGAACAAGTAAAACTTAGCTTAAGGTTCAACAAGGTGATATGATCTTACCTATTTAACATAATCAATATGTAAATTGTGATATTAATCTTATCTCTTATTAACTAAATGGGATTTAACTAGAAAGCAATGGCACTAAGTAACAACACCCGTATTACACTTGTATGTGATTCCAATGCTTGTGTAAATACAAAGGGTAATAGATCACCATCTTCAACTACTATCTGATCTAAAGGGTAATAGAACATTATCGTCAACCAAATGCTTGTGTAAATACAAAGGGTAATAAATCATTAACAAGGGTCTTTCAAAGGGTATATAGTCTTATCCAATACATATATGGGGTTTACTTACTCTGATTAAGAGACCTAAAGCAATGGAATCAACTTCATATGTTACTCGTCTGAGCTATGTGAATATTACAATATAGTTAAGAGTGTACAAAGTCTCAATCTAAGGTATAGGACACTAATCACAAGAATTGTTGAATCGTTTCAATTTCTAAACAAGGATGCAAGTTCAAATTGCATTTTTTACTTTCTTGAATGAAGATGCAAGTTCAAATTTCATTTTTTACTTTCTTGAATGAAGATGCAAGTTCAAATTGCATTTCTGCTATGATCTTTTCATTATGTTTTGTTACATTTTTCGGTGTATCTATTCTGGAGGTGGAGGGAATGACTACAATGAATATACTACCTATGTTTCATTGTTTGTTTTCTATTTGTTGAGTGTTATATTAACACAGATTTTTTATAACATATTACAATGTAATATGTCATAACATATTACAATGTAATATGTTATAACATATATTACTATAACATATTACATTGTTATAACATATGCACTGATATTAAAATTGAAACATATGTACATATATTATAACCTATGTACAAATATTATACATATGCACAAATATTAAAATTAAAAACAAACTGTAAATTGTAAAATGCAAACTATGAAATGTATTTAAAACTGTTCTTTCTTCTAACTTTGTAAATGAGGCTTTGACATGAAATATTGGTCCGTCTTTTATCAATTTTTCTATTAATGCAAAGTGTTTGTTACATATTTCGGTGTTTCTGTTATGGAGGTTGAGGGAATGACTTTAGTGAATATACCGACTATGTTTCAAAGTTTGTTTCTATTTGTTGAGTGCTATATTAATGCAGATTCTTCATAACATATTACAATTTAACATATTACATTGTAATATGTCATGACATATTACAATGTAATATTTCATGACATATTACAATGTAATATGTCATGACATATTACAATGTAATATTTCATGACATATTACAATGTAATATGTTATAGGTGTTCATGATATAAGAGCTAGTTATACCAAAGGTCTGATTTAGATCACATACTTTAAGTGAATAGGTTAATATATCACATATATAGAACGATAAGTTTATTAAGAGTCATCTAATTTAAGTAAATTTTATTCCTACTACTTCTCTGCCATACTCCTCTTACATTTTTTTATCCTATGTCCAAAATTGTTGTTGCCATGATTGCAAAAGTCTTAAGTATCAATTATAGTTTTATAATGGATACCATTGTTTTTGGGTTTCCTAGTAGCCTTGTCACACCCCAAGAATCAATCCTTCATAAAGTTCGACTTCTGCAATTTCTTGGCAAATACAATGTACCAACAATTTTTAGATTTGGAAATGATACTGTATTATTACATATGTAAAACTGGATTTATAAATTGAATTCCTGAAGATATGAAATTTTTATAAAATAAAAAACGTTTGAAATATAAAGTTGGACAGTTTGAAATTTTTATGAAAGTTTTATAAAATACAAAACATTTGAAATGACTGTGACTTTGCCGCAGGGGGGCAACCACATGAACAAGCTGTGGGTATTCCCACGACTTGGCCACAGGGCTAGCTCCCCGTGGCTTTCACAACCAATTTTAATAAGAGATTATCTATGCATAGAAAAGAAGGGCATGTGAATCGAAATCTTTAACACCAGTGTGAAAGACAGTCGATTCGGCTCCTGGCTGACTGCTCAAGCACAAACAAATCACTTAAATGCTTACTCTATTCCTAATATTTGATTTTTAAATGTCTATATCAAATTTAAAAACTTAATATTTGATTTTTAAATGTCTATATCAAATTCATTAAATCCATATTTTTTATACTTTATTTATATCAAATTTACATTTTTAAGTAAATCCATATTGTTTATAAATTTATTGTTTGTGTGTATAATTTGAACATATAAACGTGTAATTTTTCATATATATATATATATACTCTTTTACCAAAATGTGACAATTGATTCTATTAGATCAAAATATTATAAGGGTGGGGTTTGATAAAAATTCTCAAACTAGAGCTTTTTACAACTCTCGATTGCGATTTTGTCATAAATTGATTTTTTTTTAAACTCTTAGTTAGAATAATTCTAGAGAGAGATGTTAGTCAACCGGAACTTAAAAAATTGCAAGACTCTTAGGAACCTAAAAATTCAATAAGGGTGGACAAGCTAGAAATTTTGAACATAATCTATCAGAAGTACTACTAATAGATTCATCTACTACATTTTGTAATGATATAATAATTGCTATTTATTAATAATTTGCATCTAAAATTTATTACTTAAGAAAGTCATTGTTCTCAAAATCATTTGAAATGCAAATTCAATATTATCAAAATGAACATGCAGTTTTTGCTTTATGTTCTTCAAATGGGAATTTTTAGGTTTTTTTGGGAATAATCACATCAAAAATAAAAATGGTGTTCATGAAAATGTGTAGATGCAATTTCACTTTTATATTACTCTATTTTGATAAACAATAAAAAATATTGCATAAATCCAAAAAAAACATAATATAGTCTATGTACTAGTGCAATCCATAGTGAAATCCATGTATATTGTGAGTATATTTTTTACTTTTAAAATGAATATCCATCACTAAAAAAGTTACTCAATATCTTTACCTATAGGTCATTACTCAATATCACTAAACGTTTGAAATAAAGGGTTGGACAGTTTGAATTTTTATGAAATTTTTATAAAATACAAAATGCTTGAAATGACTGTGACTTTTCCGCAGGGGGCTAGCCATGTGGCCAAGCCGTGGGCATGCCCACGGCTTGGCCACAGGGCTGGCCCCCCACAGCCAAGTCATAACCAATTTTAATAAGATATTGCCTATGCACATAAAAGCAGGACATTTAAATCTAAATCTTTAACACCAGAGTGAAAGATGGAAGATTCGGCTCCTAGACGAATGCTCATGCATAGACTAATATCTTTACCTATAATTTGTTTTTAGTGACAGTAAATGTTGTATAATTCCTGTACTTAGATGTATAAAAAAATTTTAGTGGTAGTAAATTCTTTATAATTCAATGTAATTATATTCTAACTGTACTAAGATATATATATATATATAGATAGATAGATAGATAGATAGAGAGAGAGAGAGAGAGAGAGAGAGAGAGAGAGAGAGATTTATTATTAAATATAAAAACAGGAACAAATGAACATATTTATATTTAGAGAAATAGAAGAACAGATTTATTTGTAATATATTTACAAATCTACATTACAAATCTACGAATTAAATTACAAATCTACAAATTAAATTACAAATTACAAATATCCACCCCAAACCCTACTCTTCACCCCAACTCCTACTCTTAACAACTATTTGAAACTTATAAATTGTACTCTTCACCCAATCTCTACTCCTCACAACTATCTGGAACTTTTTAAAAAGTTGCAAAGTAGCTTGAAAAAAAATGTTTTATATACTTATATAGTTTCATTTTGGTCATCATATTCCATTATTGACTTTTGAAGCTGCGTTGTTTAATAAATTGTATTGCTTACTTTAGTAGGTCCACCTATATCCTAAATTATTGAGAATCTTACTGTACAAATATAAAAATGGAACCTCATAATAAAGGTCTAACTTGTTCATTGATTTCTTGATGTTTGGGTGAAAAGAATCAACTTACGATTGAGATAATATTTATGTAATCATTATTTTAAAACAATTCTTGTCTATCTCATTCTAAATGCAGGAAATATTCCATCTACCATTTCATTCCAAAACATCCTAAAAAAAATATTATCTATTAAATATTATTTTTTAATTTTTATTTTAAATTTTACTATGACATGGCTGTGGGTGTCCAACTCTATGGCCAAGTCGTGGGCACACCAACAACTTGGCCACAGGGCTGGCCTTCCGTAGCCAAGTCAAATACGTCTAACTTGTTCATTGATTTCTTGATGTTTGGGTGAAAAGAATCATCTTATTGTTGAGATAATATTTATGTAATCATTATTTTAAAACAATGTCTGTCTATCTCATTCTAAATGCAGGAAATATTTCGTCTACCGTTTGATTCCAGAAAATATTATCTATTATCTATTAAATATTATTTTTTAATTTTTATTTTAAATTTTGTTGTGACATGGCCGTAGGTGTCCATCTCTATGGCCAAGCCATGGGCACGCCCTCGGCTTGGCCACAGGGATGACTTCCCGCGACCAAGTCACAGTCTACGGGTTGCGACTTGGCCATGGGGGACCAGCCCTATGGCCAAGCCATTGGTGTGCCCATGGCTTGGCCACAGAGCTAGACACATGTGACCATGTCACAACAAAATTCAAATTAAAAATTAAAAAAATAAATTTAAATTTAAGTTCTAAATTACATATAAATTTAATTGAAATTAAAAAAAAAATACATACTTGTAGATCCAATGCCCGTCGTCCCGCCAGCAAACTGCACCAACAACTCTGCCAACAGACCGCATCAACAGACCGCAACAAATGAGCACAACATACATCTCTGGCAAAGAAACCTCCGCCAACGACAAACGACCTGTAGAGCCAGCGCAAAATTTAAATTAAAAATTAAAAAATTAAATTTAAATTTAAGTTCTAAATTACATATAAATTTAATTGAAATTAAAAAAAAATACATACCTGTAGATCCAACGCCCGTCCGACTGCCAAAAAACTACACCAATAGCTCCACCAACATCTCCACCAATAGAACACAACAGACAGCTCTGTCGACGACAAACAAAAAACGACCTATAGATCCAACGCAAAATTTAAATTAAAAATAAAAAACTTTAATTTAAATTTAAGTTATAAATTACATAAAAATTTAATTGAAATTAAAAAAAAATACATACCTGTAGATCCAATGCATGTCCTCCCTCCAACAGACTGTGCCAATAGCTCCGTCAACAGACCGCAACAAATAGCTCTACCAACAGACCACAACAAACAAACTGCTCAAACGAACACTCAAACGAATGCAATGACTCAATAAACTGCTTAAAAAAATGACTCAACAGACCTCACTATCACTATCACTATCACTCGCCAAGAGCTCAAAAGACCAGACAGTTCCAATGTGCGGTTAATATATAAACATTTGTTCGGTCGAAAGACTTTTTTGACCAAAAGAATGTTTCATACAAAATATACTATCGGCCAAAATATGTTTTCGACTGAAATATCTTTTCGCCGAAAAAATATTGCTGGACGAAAAAAATTCGTCCAGCTAAAATTGTACAAAAAAATCGAGGGCGTCGTCACTGTACCATTCGATTTGACGTTCAATGGTTCAAATGAAAAATAGTTTGGCTGAAAAAAATATCTTCCGGCCGAAAACAAATTAGCTCGGCCGAAAAAAAAATTAGTTCAGCCAAAAAAATGTCTTTCAGAATTTTGGAGATCCGATTGTCACGAAAGTGTTACCTATATCCATGAATTTACCCTGAACTAATTATGGTATCACACTCAGTCACTCAACAACCTATTACCCACAAGGTAATGGTTTGGTTGAATCCTCTAATAACAGTTTGATCATGATCATAAAAAAGTTACTATAGGAAAACAAAAATCTTGGCACGAGAAGCTAATTTTTGCACTTTGGGAAAACAAAGTGAGTACAAAGAAGTCTATTGGCACATCTCCATTTCAGCTTGTTTATGGTACAGAGGCAATTTTTCCTAATTCTATTGGACTTCCAGTCATGAAGTTGTTGCAAGAAGTAGATGTTGAACCAAACCATGTTCAGAGAAGAATAAGTCAGTTAGTTCATGTTCATAAAATGAGAGAAGAGGTTTTTAAGAATATTCAACTATATCAAGACAAAATGAAGAATTTTTTTGACATGAGAGCTAAAAATGATGATTTTCAGATAAATGATTTGGTTTTGAAATGGGATGCAAGAATTGAAGACAAGGGTAAACATTATAAATTTGAAAATCTATGGAAGGGGCCATACAAAGTTTCAACATATCATGGGAATAATGCATTAGTATTACAAGAGATCAATGGAGAACATGTTAGTGGAGGACCTGTAAATGGAAGGTTTCTCAAGCACTATTTTACTTAAAGCATTTCATATTTCCACTTCATTGTAAATATTCATTTTCTTTATTTTTTGGTACTACTCAAAAAATTTGAATCCCAAAGAGAAGGCCCTAAGGTCTGATGAGTAATGCTAAGTGTGTTTGTACATAAAATGTCAAGTCAATTTGAGTCATTTTACCAGAAAATAAAGAGCACAATGGATAAGGCTACTAGTCTATCTGTTCTTTGGCACCTCACAGGGATGATTCCATCCCCATTAGATCCTATGTTATTGTCCTATAAATAGGTTGTTAGTGTTGGATTACTNGGGGGGGGTGAATCAATAATAGAGAAATTCAATCCTTTTCTAACCACAATATGCAAGTATTATATCAATGTAGCATTATCATCCAATAATTGTAGAGTAAATAAACTATGAACAAATGAGAAATCATACACATACACAGTACACAAGTGTTTTTATGTGTAAACCCAAAGCGGAAGAAAACCATGGAATGCTTTTTCTATATGTCTTTAAGAATTACATTCATTGGAAGCACCAACTTCCTTTGTTTTCCAGCTACAATTGGAAGGAGGCTCCAATCCCCTAGTTCTCATGCTACAACCTAAAGGAAACTCCAAATCCCCAATTCTCTAGCTATAACCCCCTATGTTCTCCAGATACAACCAAAAAGTGGCTACAACACATGTCCTTGCCCCGTCCAACTGCCATGATGTAGAAGTAGAATGATGGAGCCACTATCACACTATCACTATGATATATACTAATGTAAACCTGTACTAATAAACCTGCACCAAATAACCTGTAACAATAACTTGAACCTTGCATCAACCTATACCTCAACATGTAATAAACCTGTACCATAAACAAGTGCATCAACCATGCACCAACTTGTACCAAACAACCTATAATCAACCTATACCATAAACAAGTGCATCAACCATGCACCAACCTGTATCAAACAACATATATCATAAACAAGTGAATCAACCATGCACCAACCTGTACCTCAATCTGTACCATCAATGAGTGCATCAAACATGCACCAAATATGTACCAATCATGCATCAAATAAACATAAACTATGACTCATCAATATGTACCAACATCATCAACTATACACCTCATGTATGTGCCAACTCATCAACTACTTGTCTCAACCATGTACCCAAATCAATTTCATCATCCAAATCTGATTTGTAACTCTGTAATAGACCTGGTGTATATGATCACATACTTGCAAACCTTCCTTAACTTTAACAACAAGAGACTAGCATTTTATCAAACTTTACTTTAGTCTTACATGACTAGTTTTGTATTAGTCAACAACCCTAACTTGCAATAATCATAACTATGTACCTGTAATGAATAAATATATGAAAATGGTACACAGTGTTCTTCAATGTATTTTATGAAATTACTCCATATTTCACTACTTAAAACCTCTCAAAAAAGGAGTTATAGAAACAATGGCATACCTTGTTGAGTTTTGGCTTATTCTAGATAGTGAACTTGTAGAGCATGCCCCACATAGAATATTTGTTGTATGGATCTGAAAATTGTACAAAAAATACTACAAACTGTAATATAACCAATACATTTGGTCTTATTGAATTTGGATCTTTTATGAATAATTTATGATGTTTTTACCCGAAACACCTGTTTTAGACTAGTTTCAGGACTAGCCACAAACCTTATTTTCCACGGCGTGTAACTCCAAAAATAAAATGACCCACAAGTTGAAATTAGTATCACAACTACTTGGATATGTTTTCTCAATGGCCTCCCAATTTCACAGTCTGAATCATTCTAGCAAAAAAATTATTTTGAAAATGGTGAGATGACTTGTAAATAACATACCTTAGAAAGCATCATCAAAATAATTTATCCTCCCTTGAATTTCAACCTTCTTTACTTCACCTTCTGTTGGAAGAAGACCAAATCAGAAAGAAAGACAATTTTGGGAAAGAAAGCATGCACGAGGAAAGTGATAGCTGGAAGGAAGAACATCACGCACACATGCATGGAAGACCTAACGAAGGTAGGGTTATGGTTTTTTTAATGTATTGTAATGGATGAAGAGCTAGAAACATATAAATATAGTATCTAGGTATCAAAGAGAGGAGAGATAGTTATTGTAATGAGTGGGTTATGGAAAAGGCTAGTCATTATTTTTAATAAATCGATATCTAATATTTTGCTGTATGACCTATTTTTGTAAGCTATTGAGCTAGAGAAGCCAAGGGAGCATAGATCTTCAGGGTTAGATCACAAGCTGAGGAGACTGATGCGATATACTTCACCTCATAATAGATCTCATCCCAAATGAAGGGAATTGTAAAGTGCACGACACTGAAAGGACAGAAATACGATAATAAAAGAGCCAAGAGACAAATCTTTATGGATGTAGCCTAGGAGGGGGTGAACCACGGTAATATCTGTGTTATGTGATTGGATGCATGTATTTATTTATTATCTTTCAGTGGATATTGATATGATGAATGAATGAGTTAGTATATTGCTGCATATATCAGGATAACAATATTTTGTGTTAATAAATTATAGTAACACTCTTAATCCATAGTTATAAGATATCTCACTCAATCCTAGGATGTAAACACATGATTATTACAGCCACCCATTAAGACCATCTCAGGTGAGACGACGTCGTGCACCCTATGCACTGCACTGCCTTCTGGTTTACGAGGAGGGCTGATAGTTTTAGAGGCTTGGTTGGAAACATGAACAAACATGAACCTTGGGTCAATAAACTTAGAAAGGATATTAGACAGTTAAAAACCAACAAATGGTTTCGTTGTCGTAGGTAGGAACAAAAGAGGGTTGAGTAGATGAGATAAGTCGAAGGTCTATAGGAGGAAGATCAATAAAATATTAGGACAGAGAGCAATGGGCCACTATAAGGGGATGTTGAGACCATGGAATCCCACAAAATAAGAGATCGAAAGATGTCTAAGGACAAAAGAGCTAGAGTTTGCACAAAAAGATAATTGAAACCCTAGAATAATACCCCGTAAATATCTTGAGAAATACATGTTTACTGATTTACATGAGGTCTTTTTCTATGATTTCCCACACTTATTGCAGGAGTGGATACTAAGGTTGAAGGATAACCATGCAAAAAAATGGATCCGACAGTTAGAGTGGACCCCAATACATATTGAGCAGTTACAACACGTGAAAAAAAAATTCACCCGCGCAATAGAATTTTGGCTCAACAATATTGTGGCAGGATTTATAATAGAGTTTGCAGTAGATACAATGAAGTCATACATCGAAACCAAGAAAGAGTTACTATGAGGACCTCGAGGAAGGTACATTATATCACTGTATACTTCGATTAAGATACTGCTATACAACAGAGGTGTAATGACAATGGAATCAAACAACTAAATTTCCCTGCGTGCATGGGGGAAGGGGGGAAGCACTGACAGAAAGAGGAGAAATGGAAGGAGGAAAGGATAAGGGAAAGAAGGAGGAACCCTTGGACCTGCTCATGATGGATGATGATCAGAGAAAGTGGATCTTGGTGACAACTGGAAAGACGCGTAGTGAAGTACCTTGCCAATACAAGGTGAATACTAAGAAGAGAGCCATAGTTGTGAGGGAAGGCTTGGCGAGTGACGAAGAAGAGGTAGAGGATCTCCAGTCTATGGAGTATATTGAGAAAATCCTGCACACAACATATGAGAGGAAGACAAGAGGTTCAAGAATGGGAAGAGAAGGAAACAATCCTATCCATATTAATGTTAGTGTGGAACCCATAAACCCATGTGTGACTAATACACCAAAGAGAACACCACCGTTTAGACAACCAAAGTTCAGAAGAAGTCAGACAAAATGAAGTACGTCTACACAAGGAGAAACAACTTGAGGATCCAATTCAGGAAGCACTAGTCAAGTATCTACACCATTCCGAGGTAGTAGTTCAACATTCATAATGGCAGGACACGATCCCACCATCAGGTTACCAGAATTTAAAGGAGAAGCATTGGAGGACCCGAAAAAACATGTGTTCATCTGTGAGAAGATTTGGGAAGAAAAATAGATTACATATGAAGATACTAAACTATTACAGATAGCGATTACATTAAGGGATCATGCACTAGATTGGTAAATGAGCTTAGCTACGAACAATCCACCAGGGACAACTAGAACAATTGCAGACATCAAGAAACTCTCGATCAATGAGTTCCAAAAGCTAAGTTCAGAAGATCAATACATGAATGAGATGATAGAAATTAGACAAAACTGGGAGAATTCGTATGGGATATTGACCAAAGATTCAAGTGACTGAAGGGGAAGTTGAAATATCTCATGACCGATATGCAACATCGACACTTGTTTGTGAATTCACTACTCCCACACTTAAAATATCCACTGCGACAAAACAAGTTTCAAATGTAGGTAGAGGATCTACAGACGGCCCTACAACTAGAATAAAACCAGTATCAACAGACAAATCTAGCTATCAAAGAACTAAAGGAGGATTTGAATAACTTAACGTTCCAACTCAACTAGAATAAGAATAAGGATAAATGGGAATTCATTTGGTGCACTACATGTGTTGGATTACTGAGAGGGGGGGTGAATCAGTAATAGTGTAATTATAATCCTTTTTCTTCAAATGTTATATCAATGTAGAATTATTATCCAATAATGAGAAATAAGAAATAAGCAATCACACACATACACAGTACACCGGTGTTTTACATGGAAACCCAAATCGGGAGAAAACCACAGAATGATTTTTCTTATATGTCTTGAAGAATTACATTCATTGGAAGCACCGAATTCCTTTGTTTTCCAGCTGCAACTAGAAGGAGGCTCCAACCCCCTAGTTTCTCAGGCTACAACCTGAGGGAAGCTCCAACTCCCCAATTGTCTAGCTACAACCAGAAGGAGGATACAACCCCCTATGTTCTCCGGCTACAACCGGAAGGTGGCTATAACCACCTATCCTTGCCTCGTCCAACCACCCTGAAGTAGAAGTAGAATGATGGAATAACTTTCAACCTATCACTGTGAGATATACTGCTATACAATTGTATCAACCTGTACCATTGCCCTGTATCCAATCTGTACAACTTCCCTATAATCAAACCGTACCTAAACTGAACATGTATCTACAAAAATACAACAAATATGCGACCTATAGTGATGCATACCATGTATGTACGTGCCCTATTTGTTATGCAGCCCACGTATGCCTTCTGAAACTAGGGTTTCCTTTCACTTGAAAATTTTTGACCCTCTGTAACTTCTTTCAGATAGATCTGTAACCTGTCATTATATCCAAACTGTAATTGTACCCTGTGCATGCATCCTCATACATAACCTCTACTCAAGACAAGTATGTATCTCTATATTCACGTGCCATATAGGTATGTGTAATCATGAGCAAGTATAATATCCCTCACATGATCTTAGTTGTAACACTCTTTCATTTGAAGCTGTAACACCCTGATACCATACTGTAACACCCCCTTTTCATCAGCTAGGCAGGCACTACTTCGCAGAATAACAATCTCATGCTTATATATATATATATATAGATGACATGCATTTAAAACAGGTTAAACACATTTAAACTTAGAGTAACCATAAGAATCACTGCTATTATAAATAATCAATGGCTTTAACATTAATTCGTATGCACATCAGAATACATGATAAATATAAATACACAGAAATGCATAAAAGTAATTAAAACACCATCTGGTACTTATTTTTGAAACGGTGGTAATTTCACCAACCAGGTGCAGGCCTTCCACGAACCTCCCAGCCTTAGACCACATTGCTCATCAAGATCAATAGTGGGTCACCCCCGAGTTGGGACTAAGCTCCACCCCCAAGGCAAGGAATCCTAGGCTAGGCTGAGATTACAAGGAAAACACACAGTCACAAGGAAGGAATTTTCTCCTAGGAACCACTCAAACTCACTTCCCATAGACTCTCCTTCCCCACATGCCTGTTCCACCCCAAGAGTATACACCTTCTCTGTCACCTAGACAGTCCTTTGGCTGCTAACCTCCCTTGCCTTGGGTATCAGCAACAGACTGAACCAGAAGTCTCTGAGCTCTGTGGAAGCTACAGGGTTCCTTCCAGGGGTTCTCTCCTTCCTCTGCACACTCTCTCACCTAGAAAGAGTTGCTCATAGGCCCAAAAACCTGTTCTTCCAGCTTCACCACCTCTCTCACCTAGAGATAGTGTTGTACTAACTAGCCAACAAGCCACATGCAGTCCATCACTGCGTGGCCAACACACCCTCGGGGAAAACAAACACGGGCTTTCCAAACATGCTAAACAATGACAAGATGGTCTCACGGTTATGGCATTGGGACATAAAATCCACACACAGGTTCGATCTTCTTAGACAGAGGATGCATTGGATTTTCCAGAAATCAACACAGGCTATCCTTGAAATCGACACCCAGACCTCGCCCCCCCCTCGGTTTTAGAATGGCATGAGGTCTCCTGTCGGGGTCAGACGTAATGTACGATTCAGAAGATGCACGGGGCTCTCCCATAGGTCAGACGGGTTCACGCCCAGGCAGTCGAGGGTAGAATCATGGAGGAACCCCCACCACGGCTCATCTCAACTATTTTATTTGCATGGGATCGGGTTGATACTTGTCACCCATGAAACTGCATGCATTCCTTCAGCATGCGTTCCTTTCATTTGGAAGTTGCTTGTCTTTCCAAAAATAACTTAGGGTAAAACATAATATTCACATGTCCTTTGGAATAATATTTTAATATTATTCCCCAAGGACTTAAGCCCCTAGGCTCAACACTTAGCCCCTCTTCCCACCTTCCAACCCCTAATCCCTTTCCCACTCTATGGAAGCTTATTCCCCCATCACTCATTCATCATGGTTAGTCTGCACATGGTGGTGTTTATATTTTATTACTGTTCCGCATAAATATAGGTACAAAATCAGACTCTTGGCCTTCAACACTTAGGCTCTCTAGCCTAACAATCACATAAGACCACTAGCTTATATAAACTCGACTCACTAGCCTATAACACATATTTAAAATTCATTTCATAAACATGATTTACAATAGGGCTCAGCCTTGGGGACATTACAATCCCCCTCCATTTATTTCTGCACTGTCCACAGTGCAACCTTACACTGCATCTACAAGCTTTTCAAAATTTTCAAAAAGATACAGGTATTGTGCCTGCATAACATCTTCATTCTCCCATGTTGCATCCTTAGTACCGTACCAGGTCCAATGGACCTTTACAAGCTCTATGGTTCGATTCCAGAGCTATTTGCTTTTCCTGTCCAATATGCGCACATGATGCACTTGCAGGACACCTTTTGGTTCCACTTGAATCACATTCCAATCGATAACATGATTAACATCAGGTATATATTTCTTAAGCAGTGAAACATGAAACACATTATGTACAGTCATAGATGCAGATAATGCAAGCATGTATGCAACTGGCCCAATCCTTTCCAGGATTTCAAANGAAAACATGTATGCAAATGGCCCAATCCTTTCCAAGATTTCAAAAGGCCCACAGTACCTTGTTGCCAACTTGGCACAACTTCCCAGCTTCAGGGAACTCCTGTTAGTTTTCACTTTCAGGAAAACATGATCACCCACTTTGAATTCTCTGTGGTTTTTGTTCTTACTAGCATAACTTTTCTGCCTATCCTGGGCAGCTTTCAAATTCTATTTAATTCTTATCATTTGGTCTTCCGTTTCTTTGAGAAACTCTGGCCCAACTACTACTCTGCCAGTTGGATTATCCTAGCTCACTGGAGTGTTTCACTTTCTTCCATAAAGTGCTTCAAATGGGCTCATCTTCAACGATGCCTGATACCCATTGTTGTAGGCGAATTCTACCAAATGCAAGTAGTCTTCCCATCTTGTTGGTTTGTCCATCATGTACATTCTCAGCATGTCCTCTATTACTCTGTTCACCCTCTCTATCTGTCCATCAAACTCAGGATGATATGTTGTACTAAAATTCAGATGCATTTTGAATCCTTTGAACAATCCTTTCCAGAAATTCGAGGTGAATTTTGGGTCCCTATCAAACACAATCGTCTTAGGAATTCCATGCAAGCGTGCCACTTCTTTTAAGAAGATATTAGCAACATTTGTTGCCTTTTGAGTAGTTTTCAGTGGAATAAAATGGGCAGTTTTTGTAAGCTTGTCCACCACCACCATGATCGAATCATGCTGCTTGCTCGTTCTAGGTAATCCTGCAATAAAATCCATGGTCACCACTTCCCACTTCCATTCCAGAATGGGTAGAGGCTGCAACAACCCTGCTGGGTGCCTATGCTTAGCCTTAAATTTCTGGCACTCCATACATCGGGCGATGTATTCAACGATCTCTCTCTTCATACCCGGCCAAAAATAATGGCTCTTGACTGCTGCCACAGTCTTCTGATATCCTGGATGTCCAGCATAAGTCACTTTATTCATTTCTTTTAGAATTGCAAGTCTCAAATCCTGGACATTGGGTACATACACTCCGTTTTTGTACAGAAGTATTTCATCAGCTCCCAAGGTGTAACTTTCCTCTTTCTGTGGTCTCTCACGCTGTTGTAGCTTTGCTACCAATTCTCTGTACTGCAAATCGACACTTGCAGCTTCCAAAATTCTATCCTTAATATCTGTCTTGTACATGCTAATGGATGTAGCATGAAATTCATGCACCTTTCTGTTGAGTGCATCAGCCACCTTGTTTTCCTTCCCTTTGATATGCTTGATATCGAAGTCATATTCACACATAAACTCCAACCACCTGCTTTGTCTAGTGTTTAAGGTTGGCTACTCAAACAAATATTTCAGACCGTGGTGGTCTGTTCTCAATTCAAATCTTCTTCCCATGAGGTAATGTCTCCATTTCCTCAGAGCATGGACGATTGCTGCCAACTCCAAATCGTGAGTGGCATAATTCTTTTCACGCTCTTTCAATTTCCTGGACTCATAACAGATTACAAATCCATCTTGGCTGAGAACTCCTCCCAACCCTTCCTTACACGCATCTGTGCACACCATGAAATCCATATTTGGATTTTCAATTCTCAGGATTGGAGCATTGGTTAATAGCTGCTTCAATCCCTAGAAACTCTCTTCACACTCTTCAGTCCACTGAAACTTTTTCTCCTTCCTTTGCAAGGAAGTGATAGGGTGAGCTATCTTTGAGAACCCTACGATAAACCTTATATAATAGCCCGCCAGACCCATAAAGGATCTAACTACTGTCACATTCCTTGGCATTGACCATTCTCGGATGGCCTCAACCTTCTCAGGATACACAACAATCCATGTCCCAAGTAATGGATCTGTCTTTGATAAAATGAGCATTTGCTCAACTTGGCATACAACTGGTGTTCTCTCAACACTTGCAGCACCACCCTCAGGTGTTGTTCATGCTCTTCCTCTGACTTGGAATACACCAAGATGTCATCTAGGAAGAATATGACAAACTTGTCTAAATAGTTCCTAAATACACCATTCATCAAGAACATAAAAACAATAGGTGTGTTTGACAGTCCAAACGACACCACTGTGAACTTGTAATGACCGTACCTTGTTCTAAAGGTGGTATTGCTGATATCCTCATCCTTTATTCTTACCTAGTGATATCCTGATCTGAGATCTATCTTCGAAAACATTTTCGTACCCTTCAGCTGATCGAAAATATCATCGATCCTCGACAGAGGATACTTGTTCTTGACAATTACCTTGTTCAACTACCGGAAGTCAATGCACAGCCTCAACGTCCCATCCTTCTTCTTCATGAATAGGACTAGGGCACCCAATGGTGACACACTGGGGAGAATGTACCCCTTCTTCAGAAGTTCTTTGAGCTGCAATTGTAACTCTTTCAGCTTCGACGTACTCATTCTATAAGGAGCTTTTGACACCGGAGTTGCTCCAGGCATCAAATTTATAGAAAAATCGATGTCTCTCTTCGGAGGTAGTCTAGGTACCTTCTGAAATACATCCTTGAACTTTGTGAGTACCTCATGGTCTCCAATTCTTGAGACTTCATCTCTGGATGCTTCCTCCACATGGGCTACAAATAATTGAAAACCTTTCCTGTAACACTTCTTCAACTGCATGGCTGAGATTTCTCTAACAACCATAGCTCTAGGAATTCCTTGGACTATTTTCTGATTTCCCTCCTCATCCAGGCATGTAAACCTCTTGTTATGATAGTCTAGGAGGGCATGGTCCTGTTCCAACCAGCCCATCCCAATTAAGCATTCATAAGAGCCCAAAGGCAGAACATTCAATTCAGCCTTCATGATCAATCCATTCATGTCTATCGAACAGGATTTAACCAATTCAGTGACCTTCCTCTTGGTTCTTGTAGCCAACTGCACTAACCAAGACCTTTCATGTTTTCTTCTTGATAAATGCAAACTTTCCACCACCCTAGTATCTACATAACTATGTCTAGCCCCAGAATCAATTAAAATAATAAATGGTCGGTTGTTGATCATACCTTCCACTTCAATCATATGCGATTGAAATTCTGCTTGCTTGTTGTCTAGGGCTGCGTATATCCTTGGCATCTTGTTTCCCATATCCTCCACTGTTTCATCTTGATGAACATTGTGGACGGTTCTCACTTTATCTTTTCTGTGGGGGAATTCCCTATACCTATGGTTCCCTTTACAGCCCCAACACNTGAACTTCTTCTGGTCATCCCAAGCCTTCCGAAAAGTAGGCCTTTCTCTTTGTTGTTCATATAAGCATTTATCCCTTCTTATTGTTTCTTCCATAGTCTTAGGATCATCATACTAAATCTTGTCACCAATAGAAGGTGGCAGTCCACTCATATATCTCTGAATCTTGACAATATCATCTTTGATGAACGGAACATACTTCAGTAGTTCCAAAAACCTTCGTTTGTATTCATTGATGGTCATGCTGCCCAACTTGAGTTCAAAGAAATCCTTCATCTTTTTGTCATAGTACCTTTTGGTCAGGTATTTCTTCTCGAAATACCTCTTGAAATCCTTCCAAGTGATATCTTTCTCTCTGATGTGCTGCACCTGCACAAACTGATCCCACCACATGGATGTTTTTCCCTTTAGTTGATACATCACAATTCTTCCTTCTGCATGAGGGGAATAATTCTGCAGTTGGAAATATTTCCTCATGCCTAGCAACCATTTTTCGGCATCTTCCTCCTTCTTATGTTCTCCATCGAACGTTGGAGGCTTGATCTTGTTCATCTCTCCTTTCAATTCATCCACTCCAGATCTTCAGTGTTTTCTAGTAGGGTACATGCTTGAACTACTGTGCGCTTCCCTATTGGAATGCTTTGGGGAGTGATGATGATGTCTGCTACCACTCCTCTATATTCTTCTTCTCTCAGGGGTCCTGCGACTCTCTATCTTGCTTGAGCCATTCCTCTTCTCCAACTTCCTTTCTATTCTTTCCAGGGTCTTCAACATTTTTAAATTGAATTCTCTCTGTTGATCCCTGACCCACATGAGATTTTGGCTATCATCTCGACGAGCTTGGGTATCTTTCTATAATTTTTCAATGAGTTTCATCATATGTCCTTCCTTATCCATCTATTTTCCATGCCCATTAGAGTTTGATCCTTTGACTCCCAAGTTGACATCCCTTCCTACCCTTTCGTCCTCTGTTTCAGAGGCAATCTGTACCTTTTCCATTTCTGTACTCAGCGTAGATTCACGGTTGACCTGACACTCATTGAAATCTGCACACACAATGTGAAATCAACTAAAGTTTGTCAGGCCCTTAAACCTTCAATAATTTACAACACTCATAAACCAACATGAACAAGAAAAACATTTCGATTCCATTAAGTTTTCTAAGCTCTGTTTGGCTCTATAAATTTCAGGACTTCTAGTTTTAGGGTCTCGGTCCATGAGACTCTCATACTCACTTTTGGGTGATAGATCCCCCTTTCTCCCTACCCTTGTAACCAAAGGCACCTTTTGCAACTTTGGGATTTCATGAGTTCGTGAGTCGAAGACCCTCGACTCTTCTTCCTCCAAACGTCGATACCCGAGATGCGATACGGGTATGGATCTCTCCTTTCTAGCACCTGCTACATATAACCATAGATTAGGTATAAGTTCTAGCACCTCTCGCAACTCACGAATTCATGAGTTGGAGTGTTGATCCCTCGTGCTCCTCCTTTGCGAATCCCAAAATCCTGATTTACCTTACCCTCCAGGCCCACATAACACAACTGTCTCCACATCTATAGTGGCGAGTGGCACCCTCAGGAGGGTCCACGTTATCTATGGTGATGTCATTGGGTCCCACCATGCTCACTTTTATTTTGTCCCACTGGCACATGGTAGACACCTATGTGTCCTCGTCCATTCCAAGTGAAATCCAACGATTAGACTTTTCTCAAATCTACGACGCAGATCCTTTTGGCATTTTAGGGTTTCGGGCATCGAGAGTTTGTGCACCACCCTCTCAAACTTTCGTTTGCCAAAATCCCAAATTACTGTCTACCCTTCCACTTGATCCAATAGTCAAGTTCCTATCTTACGATCTATGGTGTAGATCACTTCGGGTTTCGCTATTTCGCGACTTGTGAAAACAAGGTTCTTTCCTTTTGGTTTACTGGGTGCCGAAACACCGTTTGGCAGCCACATGTTCCTCTCGATGGATGGTCTTGACGAATTTGAGGTTTCACGTATCATGATTTCCACGTTCCTGTGCAACTCCAAAGGGTTTTTAAACCCTGTGCATGTTTTTCCAGATCTGACGGTCACGAGGGTTCTCCTTTTCCCCGAATAGATCCTACAACTCCAACACTTCTGGTGTGGAGTCATCTCTCCCTGTGTCTAGATACCACATTGGCTGCGGTTTCATAACATCGCTACACCTCCTGAGCTTGGTAACACGGTCAAGTAACTCCTTGACACTCAGGAGCATTCAAAGGTCTGAAATTGGTCCTCCGGACACAATTTCTCCTCAAACCCTCGGTCCAAAGACCACTCAACTGGCCCATCTAGGCTCAGCGTCGAAACCTTGTCTCTGATACCATACTGTAACACTCTTTCATTTGAATCTGTAACGCCCTAATACCATACTGTAACTCCCCCTTTTCATCAGCCGGGCAGGCGCTACTTCGCGAAATAACAATCTCATGCTTAGTTATATATATATATATATATATGACATGCATTTAAAACAGGTTAAACACATTTAAACTCAGAGTAACCATAAGAATTATTGCTATTATAAATAATCAATGGCTTTAACATTAATTTGTATGCACAACATAATACATGATCAATATAAATACATAGACATGCAGAAAAGTAATTAAAACATCATCTGGTACTTATCTTTGAAATGGTGGTAATTCCACAAACCTACCAGCCTTAGACCACACTACTCATCAAGCTCAGCAGTGGGTCACCCCCGAGTTAGGACTAAGCTCCACCCGCAAGGCAAGGAATCCTAGGCTAGGCTGAGGTTATAGGGAAAACACACAGTCACAAGGAAGGAATTTTCTCCCAGAAACCACTCAAACTCACTGCCCACGGACTCTCCTTCCCCACATGTCTGTTTCACTCCAAGAGTATACACCTTCTCTGTCACCTAGACAGTCCTTCGACTATTAACCTCACTTGCCTTGGGTATCAGTTACAGACTAGACCGAAAGTATCCGAGCTCTGTGGCAGCTATAGGGTTCCTTCCAGGGGTTCTCTCCTTCCTTTGCACACTCTCTCACCTGGAGAGAGTTTCTCATAGGCCTAACAACCTATTCTTCCAACTTCACCACCTCTCTCACCTAGAGAGAGTGTTGTACTAACTATCCAACAAGCCACACATACTCCAGCACTACGTAGCCACAAAAACCCTCGGGGAAAGAAGACACTGGCTTTCCAAACATGCTCAACAATGACAGGATGGTCTCACGGTTATGGATTTGGGAAAGAAACTCCACACACAGTTTTGATCTACTCAGACAGAGGATGCATCAGCTTTTACATAAATCAACACAGGCTATCCCCAAAATCGACACCCAGACTTCGTCCCCCCCTCGATTTCAGAATGGCACGAGGTCTCCTGCTGGGGTCAGATGGAACATACGGTTCAGAAGATGCATGGGGCTCATCCAGAGGTCGGACGGGTTCATGCCCAGGCAGTCGAGGGTTGAATCGTGGAGGAACCCCCACCACGGCTCATCTCAACTGTTTTATTTGCATGGGCTTGGGTTGACACTTGTCACCTATGAAACTGCATGCATTCCTTCAGCATGTGTTCCTTCCATTTGGAAGTTGCTTGTCTTTCCAAAAAGAACTTAGGGTAAAACATAATATTCACATGTCTTTTTGAATAATATTTTAATATTATTCCCAAAGGACTTAAGCCCCTAGGCTCAACACTTAGCCCCTCTTCTCACCTTCCAGCCCCTAATCCTTTTCCCACTCTGTGGAAGCTTAGTCCCCCATCACTCATTCATTGTGGTCGGTCTGCACGTGGTGGTGTTTATATTTTATTACTGTTCTGCATAAATACAGGTACAAAATTAGGCTCTTGGCCTTCAACACTTAGCCTCTCTGACCTAACAATCACATAAGCACACTAGCTTATATAAACTCAACTCACCAACCTATAACACATATTTACAATTCATTTCATAAACAATATTTGCAATAGGGATCGACCTTGGGGACATTACATTAGTCATCAACCCCTTTTTGATATTCAATTTCTCAATACATCAATAAATACAAGATATCAACCATGTACCATAAAAACTCTTAGCCACATGCCAAGAAATACAAGATGTGCCTCAACAAGAAGTATTAATGATAAATATACCAGCACTGTATTTTTGTATATCTGAATTATACAGAAGATCCCATGTAGCCACTAGTCTCTCTAGGGAGAATCCTCAAATCTCCATTTCCATTCCTCATGCATACATCAAAATCCAACTATTCGTAGAAATAAGACATACCTTTTGAACCAATGGATGGATTTGATGTATATGAGCACTCTAGACCTTCCTGGGAGCTTGATCTCAGAATCTAGAACCTTTGCACCTTCATCTTCTCAAGTTTCATGGCTTTATCAACATATACTCACCCTATACACAATTAGCCCATGTACATACTCACCCTATACACAACCAGTCTGTGTATACCTTCATTGTATACACACCCTATTTATAGACAACCCGTGTATGCATCAAAAAATGGGGGTTTTCTATAAATCTAAGAATTTTGTTGTCAACCCTTCATGCTACCTCAGACATTCGCTACTTTAGATGTATCCACAAGTATTTACAAGAAGCTTTAGACAAGAAAATAGATATACAAAATGTACAAGTGTGTGTTTAATGAGTGAGCTTTCCCTCTTATTTATATCTTCATGTGGCCTTACACTTTCCTTATTTTAGGGCTTATTTACTTAAAATAATTTCTTTTTCAAAACACTTTGACTCTTGGGGGCTTCTATAAGACGTATGAGGGCTTCTCCAAATTCGTATGGTCATAACTCTCTAACCGTGAGGAGTTATGTGATGTTCCACATACCACCCAAAATGGCACGACAAGAACTATCCATCTAGGATAGATTCACTGACAAATTCATTATCCTTCATCTCATTATTCCACAATTAAGCATGGGCTCTCTCACTCCACAAAGTGTCTTCCCATAAGGGATTTCACTATAAGGGGACCACTTTGGATTTCATCCATATTTACTTCTTATCAACCATGAAAAAACAATAATGAGTCATCTTTACATCAAACAATATTGGGTCCATTACCCAAACCTTTGTGCTATGGGACTTTCTTCAAGGGTTGACATCAATGACAACCAAACTTAATAAACAATCTCCCCCTTTGGCATTGATGGAAACAATCTGATGCAACACTAAAATCATATCACTGATGCTCCCCCTGGAACCATGCCCCTGTTCTTCTGCATCTGATAAATCTGCTCCCCCTAGAACCATGCCTCTGTCCTCTACATCTGATAAAATTCTCCCCCTTTTTCATCAATGGAAAAGGTATCTTTCCATCCGGGGTTGCTCCCTCTTACTGAATTTTCCTCTTAAGGTGCTTCCTCGTGTAAATCTAAGACATATAAGATAAGAATTCAAAAAAGCATTCATTTTGGAGTAGAAATAACTCCAAGTCTTTGGAAAAGATATTCAAAGGCTTCTCGTGGAAGTGGTTTTGTAAAGATATATGCCACTTGTTCTTTTGTGCCCACATACTCAACTCTGATATTGTTTTCTGCAACCTGCTCCCGTAGAAAATGATACTTGATTGGAATGTTCTTAGTTTTGGAGTGCATCACCGGGTTCTTAGAGATAACGATGGTGCTTGTATTATCACAATAGATAGGAATGAGATCATCATACTCAACCTGTATATCTGTCAGAGTTTGTTTCATACAAAGAGATTGTGTACAACATGATGTTGCTGCAATATACTCTGCCTCGGCTGTAGATAAAGATACTGATGATTGTTTCTTTCTTAGCCATGATACTAAACACTCACCCAAGTAGAATGCTGCTCCACTGGTGCTTCATCGATCATCAATACAACCTGCCCAATCTGCATCTGTGTAGGCAATAAGTGATAGATCCTTTCATTTTGGATACCATAATCCAAACTCTTATGTTCCTTTGAGATCTCTAAAAATCCTCTTCATTGCTAATACATGTGATTCCTTTGGTGCTTCTTGAAATTGTGCCACTTGTCCAACTGCCTGCATTATATCTGGTTTGGATGCTGTCACATATAGTAGGCTTCCAATCATTGACCTGCATTGCCTCTGATCTGTAGACTTCAAATCATCATATTTTCTCAACTTGCAACTGGTTTGCATGGGAGTGATAACTGGTTTGCAATATTCCATTCTGAATTTATTTAACATTTCTCTGATATACTTGGTTTGAGAAATAATAATTCCTTGGTTGCTTTGACATATCTGAAGTCCCAGAAAGAAGGATAGTTCTCCAAGTAATGAAATTTCAAATTCATTTTTTATATCTTTTGCAAATTTCTGGCTTAACATGTCATCATCACTACCAAAAATAATATCATCAACATAAACTTCAATTAATAAAATATTACCTTGACTTTCCTTGATGTAGAGGTTGTTGTCCGCACTTCCTTTTTTGAACCCTTCATGCTGCAGATACTTATCCAGTCTAGAGTACCATGATCTAGGAGCCTGTTTTAGACCATACATGGCCTTCTTTAATTTACACACATAATACGTGTTCTCTAACAACTGAAATCCTTCTAGTTGTTCAATGTAGACTTATTCTTCAAGTTCCCCATTCAGAAAATATGATTTTACATCCATCCTATATACTTTAACATTTTT
The DNA here is from genome assembly GCA_010110895.2 of Picea sitchensis. Classification (NCBI taxonomy): domain Eukaryota; kingdom Viridiplantae; phylum Streptophyta; class Pinopsida; order Pinales; family Pinaceae; genus Picea; species Picea sitchensis. The sequence goes on along the minus strand of SNQJ01S0087913.1, from coordinate 25,359 downwards.
AGAGCATGCATAAGCTAAAAGCAAATGGTTTGCTTCCATTCTGGCAACTGGGGAAAATGTCTCTTCAAAGTTGATTCCTTCAATATGTGCATATCCTTTACATACCAATCTAGCTTTGTTCCTTGTCACCTGTACATATTCATTCAATTTATTCCCGAAAACCCATTTTGTGCCGATCACATTCTTATTCTTTGGTCTTGGAACCAATTCCCAAGTGTCATTTTTCTCTATTTGATCCAATTCTTCATCCATGGCCTTTTTCCAAAATTCATCTTTGCTGGCTTCTTCAAAACAATTTGGTTCAAATGTATATAAGAATGCCATGTTTGTTTGTTCTGGTGAATGTATTTTTCTTCTAGTCTCAACTCCTCCATCTTTGTTCCTAATAATTTGATCTGAAGGATGATTCTTCTGTAATCGTTTAATGGGTGTCTTTGGAGGCACTTGTTGAACTTGCTCTTCTTCTTCTGTCAGATTCTCTTCATCTTCCTCTACTACTTCTTTTTCATCTTCTTCTTTGAAAAGTTGTTCCATTGATTTGTTTTCTTCTTCCTTTGATTCTGGCCTGCCCGTTTCATCAATTGTTACGTTGATGCTTTCCACAACTTTGTTTAATCTTAGATTGTAACACTTGTATGTTTTCCTTTTACTTGAGTAACCAACAAGTATTCCTTTGTCCACAAGAGAGTCAAACTTTCCCATTCTTCCATATTCTCTTTTGATGTAGTATTTGTTTCCAAAAACTTTGAAGTGCTTCACATTTGTTGGTCTTCCTTTCCATAATTTGTAGGGAGTTTTATCAGTGTTGTTTCTGAGAATTACTCTGTTTTGAATGTGAATTGCTATATGCACTTCCTGTGTCCAAAATATATCTATCAATTTGCAATCCATTATCATTGTTCGAGCCATTTATTGTACTATCATGTTCTTTATTTCAACAACTCCATTCTGTTGAGGTGTCCTGACAACGAAGAATTTCTTTTTTATTCCATGACTACTGCAGTATTCCATAAATTAATTTGAAGTGAAATTTCCTCCATTATCAGATCTCAAGCATTTGATTCTTGAATCCATCTCATTTTCAACCATTTCCTTGTAGATCTTGAAGTTTTCAAAAGCTTCTGACTTGTTCTTGAGAAAGAAAACTACAGTCATTCTTGTATAATCATCAACTAATAACATAAAGTATCTCTCACCTTTTAATCCCTTTGTTGTAGTTGGTCCAACTAGATCAGTGTGCACAATTTCCAGTGGTCTTGTTGTTGAATATTCCTTTGATTTGAACTTGGTCCTTGTTTCCTTTCCTTTTTGGCAATGCTTGCATAAAGTGTTGGTTGGTTTCGTGATCTGGGACATTTCTTTGACTGCTTCTCGTGCAAAGAATATAACACATACCCAACACTGAGAGGGGGGGTGAATCAGTAATAACGTAATTATAATCCTTTTTCTTCAAATGTTATATCAATGTAGAATTATTATCCAATAATTAGCAATAAGAAATAAACAATCACACACATACATAGTACACTAGTGTTTTATATGGAAACCCAAATCGGGAGAAAACGACATAATGCTTTTTCTTATATGTCTTGAAGAATTACATTCATTGGAAGCACCAACTTCCTTTGTTTTCCAGCTGCAACTAGAAGTAGGCTCCAACCCCCTAGTTTCTCAGGCTACAACCCGAGGGAAGCTCCATGTCCCCAATTATTTAGCTAAACCAAGAAGGAGGCTACAACCCCCTATGTTCTCCAACTACAACCAGAAGGTGGCTACAACCACCTATCCTTGCCCCGTCCAACCACCCTGAAGTAGAATTAGAATGATGGAACCACTGTCAATTTGTCACTGTGAGATATATCGTTGTACAATTGTATCAAAGTATACCATTTCCTTGTATCCAATCTGTACAACTGCCCTGTAATCAAACCATACCTGAATTGAACATGTATCTACAAAAATACAATAGATACGTGACCTATAGTGATGTATCCCACGTATGTACATGCCCTATCTATTATGCAACCCACATATGCCTTCTGAAACTAGGGTTTCCTTTCTCTTGAAATTTTTTGACCCTCTGTAACTTCTTTCACATAGATCTATAACCTATCACTATATCCAGACTATAATTGTACCCTATGCATGCATATTCATACATAACCTCTACTAAAGGCAAGTATTTCTCTCTCTATTCATGTTCCATATAGGTATGTGTAATCATGAACAAGTATAATATCCCTCACATGATCTTAGTCATGAACCACTTTTTGATATTCAATTTCTCAATACATCAATAAATACAAGATATCAACCATGTACCATAAAAAATCTTAGCTATATGCCAAGAAATACAAGATGTGCCTCAACAAGAAGTATCAATGATAAATACACCAGCACTGTATTTATGTAGATCTTACTTATATAGATGATCCCATGTAGCCACTAGTCTCTCTAGGGAGAATCCTCAAATCTCCATTGCCATTCCTCATGCATACATTAAAATCCAACTATTCATAGAAATAAGAAATACTTTTTGAACCAATGGATGGATCTGATGTATCTGAGCACTCTAGACCTTCCCGGGAGCTTGATCTTAGAATCTAGAACCTCTGCACCTTCATCTTCTCAAGTTTCATGGATTTATCAACATATACTCACCCTATACACATTTAGCCTATGTACATACTCACCCTATACACAACCAGCCCACGTATACCTTCAATGTATATGCACCCTGTAAACAGACAATCCACGTATGCATCAGAAAATGGGGTTTTATGTAAATCCGAGAATTTCGCCGTCAACCCTTCATGCTACCTCAGACATTCGCTACTTCAGATGTATCAACAAGTATTTACAAGAAGCTTTACATAAGAAAATAGATATACAAAATTTACAAGTGTGTGTTTAATGAGTTAGATTTCCCTCTTATTTATATCTTCATGTGGCCTTACACTTTCCTTATTTTAGGGCTTCTTTATTTAAAATAATTTCTTTTGCAAAGCACTTTGACCCTTGGGGGCTTCTATAAGACTTATGAGGGGTTCTCCAACTTCATATGGTCATAACTCTCTAACTGTGAGGAGTTATGTGACATTCCACATACCACCAGAAATGGCATGACAAGCACTATCCATCTAGGATAGTTTCACTGACAAATTCATTGTCCTTCATCTCATTATTCCACAATGAAGCATGGGTTCTCTCACTCCGCAAAACATCTTCCCATGAGGGATTTCACCATAAGGGGACCACTTTGGAGGTCATCCATATTTACTTCTTATCAACCATGACAAAATAATAATGAGTCATCTTTACATCAAACAATCTTGGGTCCATTACCCAAAAAATTGTGCTACGGGGCTTTCTTCAAGGGTTGAAATCAATGACAACCAACCTTAATCAACAACATGCAGGATGGAAGGAAACCACAAGAACGAATATCCAACATTCATGTAGTATATGGCAACCGAAATGCCAAACCCATTACAAATAGGAGGACTATGGTGTGAAGTCCATAAGAAACTAGGCCATGACCCATATCACTACCCTATGATGTAGAAATACCATACAGTCCCAAAGAGTTTGTATTACAACTTTTGTAAGTCAGTGGGCCACGACGAAAAATATTGCAGAACTATGGAGCTGATGAGAGAAAGGACATCAAATGCATATAGAGTGCAGGCAAAAATGATGACTCAGTAAGCCGCGCCACATTTTAATCAAGTTCCAGCTCCATAAAACACTGCAAAACAACAATATAATAATTTTCAACAACTATATAATACCGTGCAACCACAGTACAACACAACACAACCTCAGTACAATACCACACAATACAATCAGGTACCTCAGTATAATGAACCAAGAGGAGATCTAGCAGGCTACAAAGGTGGAGGACGAGTGAGAGGAGGATTTGGATGAGGTAGAGGACTAGTGGTATGTCATAATTGTCAACAACCCAAACATTATGCAAGGGAATGTCCACTTCCACCAACAACATGTATGTATTGTCACACATCAGACCATGATATAGAAAAATGTCTGACATGGCTAGTAAATATTCAAAAAATGAGAAAACAGAATAACCAGAATTTTCAGTGGATCTTAGCTGAAGAAAGGGATGAAGGATGGAACATCAACATAGTTACCCATAGAGGAGATAAAATAGGGGATGACGCAGTTCGACAAGAGACAATACAACACCAATGGGTGAAAAAGAACACTAATCCAAGGAATCAGTTCGACACGCAGAAGGAGAAGGATATATTTAAGCAAGCCCGACAATAATTTCATAAAGAGGACATTGCAATGACTTCAACTGTGCAACAAATAAAGGAAGCACCAGAATACGAGATGCCTGCATTATTGGATCATACCAACGATATAAATTCCAGAGGACAAGTAAGTACAATCAAAGGATTTTTGCAATCATGTGTAAAAGTATTAAATGATTCATCATCTGTGAAAATTCTCCAAAACATATTAGAAAAATGTAGTACGGAGATAAAAGGAACACTAGAACAAAAGACAGTCAATCACCTACATACCAGGAGAAGAACAAGTAGGGAGTTCAGACTAAATGAAAACATTGGAGACTTCAATATGGGAGACATCATACTGGATCTAGGATCTGAAGTGAATGTATTACCAAAGAAGACATGGCAATGTATGGGAGAGCCCACATTAGGATATTCACCTGTTCAACTGAAACTAGCAAACCAACACATAGTTCTACCAATCGGTAGAATGAAAGGAGTGACATTATACCTAGATGGAGTGCGCACTAACGCAGACTTTGAAGTCATTGAAATAGTGGATGACACAACACCATATCCAACGTTTCTTGGCTTGGATTGGGCATTTGAAAACCAGGCCATAATAAATCTCAAGATGAGGAAAATGAAATTTGAGTCAGGGGAATACAAGGTCATCACGCCATTAGACCCATTAGAAGGGGAGAGGTTTAGAACCCACTTTCCTAGACTTAGAGGAATCAACCAGTTGTACAGAAAAACTACGCACAATGAGGATTACGCAAACCCAAATGCAGATGGGATAATCAGTTGGAAGAGCATTAATTCATTTTCAACAGACTCAGACACCAGTTTAGATAACTGGCAACAAAGGTTACATGAAGTTTTCACGAGAATATGTGAAAGAATAGACCACGCAGTAAGATGGGTAGGTACAGAGATAAGGGAACCGCCTAGTTTCCACAAAATCAACGATTTGGAAACATTCTTGACATAGTATGAAGATGAATTTTTAGAGACTCAGAGACTATTAGCACTTGATATAGCACTCAAGGCCACACCTGCAAGATGGTAGTGCACACACAAAGAGACAATCACAAATTGGTACCAATGTAAGCAGTTACAATGCATAAGGTTCGACACAAAACAAAAAGACAACAAGAAACATGAGTATGAGGGACAGGGGGCACCAGTGGTACACTTGGAGAAGTGTAGGAAACTGTGGAAAATGACACCCCTTGCGGAATATCCTTATAATTTCATACACACTTTAGACGGCATACCAACAAACTAGTATACAGACCAGGAACTGCGCAAAGGAACTTCGACCTAGAAGACATTGCAAAAGAATTTTACAGTCACTTTCTCATTCGAGCATGAGAACCCCAACATAGATGCAAATCTTAAATGAATAAGAGGAATGATATTTATCAAGGAACTAGAAGTCAAACTTATAACATAAGAGAAACAGAGGAATAGACAGACAGTCAAGGAACTGTTGTCATGTTACCATGTGAAGGAGGAAGCACCAGATGAAGACGATCCGCGTGATATTTAGATTGAGGAAGCAGAAGGAGAAAGAGAAGTGGAAGGTCCACCCATAGAATCAAAAGTCATTTCTGCATCGATCAAGGTAAATAAAGTCAACATTGGGACAATTGAGAATCCCAAAATGGCCAGTATCAGAGATTACTGGGATGAACAAACAGTAGAGAGTATAACAGAGTTAGTGCTCGAGTACAACGACCTGGTTCCTACAACATTTATGGAGATGAAAGGTATTGTAGGAGAGCTAGGATAAATGAATATACCACTCAGAGCTAATGTGAGACCAATGAGACAATGACCATAGAGACTGAACCCAATCTATAAGCAGAAATTCAAAGTTGAGATCTACATGATGCTCAAAGTCGAAATCATAGGACCGGTTGAGGAATCTGAATGGATAAGTTAGATAGTAGTTCAGGAAAAGAAACAAGGAGGAATACAAATATGTGTTGACTTGAGGAATTTGAACAATGCATGCCTACATGACCCATTCCCTACAACTTTCACGAACGAAGTGTTAGAAAATGTAGGAGGACATGAAGCTTATTCATTTACTGATGGATTATCAGGCTACCATCAGATCAAGATAGCACATGAAGACATATATAAGACCACCTTTGGGATAGAATGGGGATATTACAAGCATACAGTCATGACATTCGGACTAAAGAATGCACCAACAATATTTTCTAGAGTAGTCATCACCACGTTTAAGGAATTCATCCACCAGTTTCTCGAGGTATACTTGGATGATTGGATAGTCTATAGTCTGTTGAAATAACATGTAGAAGTCTTATGATTGATATTAGAAAGATGTAGACAGTGCCATATATCATTAAACATAAATAAATGCATATTCAGAACATCGTTTGGGATACTATTGGGTCATATAGTATGCAAACAAGGTTTACTAGTAGATCCTGCAAAGATTGTAGTAATTGTTAACTTACCACCACCAAAAATAGTCTGTCAGCTAAGAGTGACATTGGGACATGCATGATACTATATAAAGTTCATCAAAGGATACACACAAATTACTGTGCCAATGGAAAAAATGTTAATAAAAGATACAAAATTTCAGTGGAATGACGAGTGTCAACATGGTCTGGATACCTTGAAGGAAAATATGGTCATTGCGCCAATATTAGTATTTCTAGACTGGGAGAAGACATTCCATGTACATGTAGATGCATCATCCATAAACCTTGGAGCTATCTTGGTGCAACCATGAATGAGAGAGCTAGACCACCCTATAGCTTTTACGAGCATAAAGATATCAGAATCAGAAAAAAACTACAACACCATAGAAAGAGAAGGACTAGATATGGTCTACTCACTATAGAAGTTTAGACATTACTTATTGGGAAAACACTTTAAGATGTTCATAGATCACTCAGCCTTGAAATACCTAGTCAACAAGCCAGTGTTGGGGGGGAGAATCTGTTGATGGTTACTATTGTTTCAATAATTTGACTTTGAATTAATAGTCAAGCCAAGAAAATTGAACACAGGACCTGACCACCTATCAAGGGTCACAAATGGAGAAGAACCTATGAACTTAGAGGACAATTTCTTGGATGCACAACTATTTTTAGTCTAGATCGTTGATGAATACTTTGCAGATATCATTCAGTACTTAAGCATGGGTACTACCCCGCAAGAATACAACACTGCGTAGAAGAAATACCTGGAAGTTTAAGTTGTAGACTATCAACTGATCTCAAGACACTTATACAAAATGGGTGCAGATAACATCCTACTCAGATATGTGTTAGAACATGAAATAATAAGAGTGTTAACAAAATCCCATGAGGGAATAGTAGGAGGACATTACACAGGAAAAGATACCACACAAAAGGTATTGCGCATAGGACTATGGTGGCCAACCATTCATAGAGACTCGAAGGAGTACTGCCAGAGATGCCATGTCTGTCTGTTAAGGTCCTAACCTGCACATAGGTAGATTAATGTATTCAGATGTAATAAAGGTCAATATTAATAAGGCCTTTCAATAAAATAGAATAAGGCGGATGTAAGAAGACCTAATAGAAGCTTCTGCTT